>JAUEKY010001796.1:0-5000 GCA_031833965.1 Scyllaea pelagica
TATATATATAGAGAGAGAGAGTGAGTGAGAGAGGGGGGGGAGAAAGAATAAAAAGAAAGAGAAAGGAAAAGAGAGCAAGAGCAAGGAGGTAGGGACCTTTGACAGAAAAATGTTTTTTAACGTCTTAATCCTCCTCCACACCTCCCCCACAAAAAAACCACGAACAAAACAAAACAAAACAAAACGGAGACCCCACTCATTTTCCCTCCAATGGTTCTTCTTAAAAGAAAGGATGACAAAAAAACAACAGCAACAGCAGTGGCAATAATAAAAGCAACAATAACAACAACGAACCAAAATTAAAACAAAGAAACCGACACAAAAACAGATAAAAAACACCAGTAAAATCCCAAACAAAAAGACAAAATAATATCAACAACGAAAAACCAGATCAAAAAGCATGTAGTAATCAAATGACCTATAACAAACAAAAAAAAAAAAAAAAAAGGAAAAAGGGCAAGATATCAACAGGGAATAGTTTGGGTCTGATGACGTAGCCACATGACTCCTCATTACCTTACCGTCACCATTTGGAATCGTATTTTTCCCAGTATAAGAAATAAATTACCATTTCCAATCGCGGCGATATTTCAATTTAATCTGTAACGACAGTTGATCACTTTATTCTTTCTCGACAATATCATTATTTGGCATGAAGCACCCAATCAGTTAAACGCTGTTTGGTTCGCACCCCCTCCATTCAGACCCGAACATAAGTTATATCTGTGGGACTGTGGCAAAGAAGTGGCATCTGTCACTGTCAATTTCATCATTTCATTTCATCATCCATTACCTTTTTACCATTATTGTGAAGGGCCAACTCTTATTGAGTCGGAATTTCTCTGGATCATGCCATTAAACCAAGTAGTTAACCAGCCCACTGTGACCTTTTGGTGGTAGCGGCAGGATTTGAATTTTGCAAGGACAGCGGCCTTGCGCCATGCTCTTTGCAATTTTCAGATGCTAAAGGTTTTTCAAGTCAGTCCCTTTAATGGAATCCCGATGGGAAAAGGAAAAGTGACCGGCCTCGCAGTACTTGGAGTAGAATTACATAAGCGGAGATGACAAAGAATGGGAAGACCTGGACCAGTCTGCAGCAGGCAGCCCAAAACAAAGTGCGATGGTGGAGGGTAGCTGATGGCCTATGCTCAGCCATGAGTAAGTAAGTAAGTAAGTAAGTAAGTAAGTAAAGTAAGGGTTCTTCCATATGATCTCCAAATTTATCGTCCATCTCCGATAGCACTACGCTCTTGGTCACACCTGCCGATATCAAAGGGATCAGGGTAATGGCATCCGGCTTTTTGTCAGGTGTTGAGTGACACATATCTCTAAGTGATCCCCGAGGGATTTGAACCCCCAGCCTCTCGTTTCAGAGTCCAGAGTCATGATCACAGAGCCACTGACTCCTCTTGATGACAGATCCCGAGCCTTAGGGTGCCTTTCCATGTCCAGATTTCTCCATTTCTATGTGCGTCGTTTGGGCTGCGTTAACCCATCCCCATTTTCATTCTTTCCAATTAACCTTTGTACGATGCAACAGTATGGACGTAAAACGGATTATTACGTGCGTATTAAGTCCGTTACTACGGACATGGGAAGTCACCTTGGTACAGATGAATGGGAAGAGCGGCATTAGCAAAACGCATTTGCCAAGTCACCGGTGTCCTGGGTGAAAAGTGAAAATAAAAGAAAAAAAAAAGAATTGCACATCACAACTTATCTGGGTTTTTTCCTCTGTATATAAGATTTATTGTGACATGTTTTCAGTAATACCTCGAAAACTCATTATCTTGATTATTTTTTCAGGGCAATGACATCGCTTCAGCTAATGAAAGCGGCGATTTGAAAGTAAGTATTTCTATACGTATACGTTCAAAGAAAACGGTAAATTTGTTTGTTTCTTGAGGGTTTTACAGCGCTATAGGTACAATTTAGGCCATGTCAGTGCCCGAAAATAGTCAGAAAGGCAACTAACGCAGCTTCCACGGGTCTGAGGAAGAAAGAAAGAAGAAAGAAGGGAGAAGACAGGAAAAGAAAGAATAGGGAAGGACGGAAACAAAGAAAGAAAGAGTGGCCTGCAGTCACCTCTTACGACACGTCGGCATCACAGTGGTGCTATTCTGTGACTCCGGACACCACACGGGGAAAACGGCAAATAAATCTACCGTAACTGTCACTGGCTTCGTTGGTGCAATTGGTTGAGCGTCCGCTTCGTAAACGACAGTTTGCGGGTTCAATCCCACGCTGTGACATACTGAATTCATAAAAATCGGTTTTTAGCAGCTGTCCGCCTGGCGTTCAGCCCTGTGGGAACAGTGTTAAGACTGGTTGGCCCTGTGTCAGTATAATGTGACAGGGTTATATATTCGTGTGAGTTCTCCGTTCATCTCTGTGTGGCAGCACGTTAACATGACCAGAGCGCCCCGCCAGCGATATGACCTATACAGGCGTTAAACCACAAAGTTAAACCAAGTATCCCTAAAGCTACTGTATAGAGGTTCAGAAAGATACTGTACTTCCCGATTCTTCACTGTGAAATGACCAAAGTTAAGGTGTTGGGAAATTTTTAATCTTCTCCCCTCGAATAAAGCCGAGTTATAGGATTTAAAAAAAGCGTTCTAAAGTTAAGGGTTAACGCCCTGTTTCAACACTTTAAGAAATCAAATCACCGGTGGGGTGCTCTGGACATGTTAACGTGCTACCACACAGATAAACAGAGGGTTCCTTCGAATATCTCACCCAGTCACATTTTACTGACACCGGGCCAACCAGTCGTACTGTTGTTCCCATAATGCCGAACACCTGGCAGGCAGCAGCAAAAAACCTGTTGTTACGACTTGGCTATGTCGCGACCTGGGCTCGAACCCACGACCTACCGGTTCTGAGCGGACGCTCAACTATAGGATGGGTCATTGCATTCGTGGGCTCTTAAATAGTTTCAAATTGACTGGGGAAGAAATCAAAGCAGGAAAAATTGCAATGAAAGATATCTAACTATAGTTTATGTAAGGCTGTATTTGTATACAGAGCTCACTAGGTTAAGCTGAATTAAGCAACCTCAAAATGAACTTTTAAGACAGCTGATGTGTTAAAGCTTTTCTTAGTTAAACAAAGTTGAAATTTGAGTTTTTTTGACCTTTCAGTCAATATGATGATGAAAATAATGCTAATAAGGATAAAAGTAATAAAAGATATCTGACTTAAGATGCAAGGTCTTTATTCATAGACAAAGCCCGCGGGACAAGGCTGAATTGAGCCACCTCAAACGAGCTTTCGAGATAGCTTATATGCTATAGGCTATAATGAAACAAAGCGGAAAGTTAAGTTTATCAGACCCTCCAGTCAAATACAGACACTCGCACATAATACATTATTCGTAATGATAATACTTGCCTGACCCCCCGGCGTTGCCCGGTAAATTAACATAAAGAGCAACAACCATGCTGAACACTGTTTAAAAAGTCAAAAGGGCTCAGAGGGCTACAGAAGTAATTGGAATTGATAATGAAACCCGCATCGTCTCTGAAGGGGTCCCCATACAATATCTATTTGAAATTAAATCTCCCTCCTCTCTCCCTTACATCAACACATCGTTAACGATGGAAAGCCTAAACCATACAATCACAAACATATCTCCTTTTCAACCGCAAATGCGCTTTCGTTTTTCTACCTATAAAAGTGAGCTTTATTTATGGTTATCATTGTATTTCAGCCCTTTCTCCATACTATCAAAGCTCTGGTTTGGTTAAGTAAAACTCACACTGCTACCTCTTTCGCTCTACTTTTTCATATCCAGAATGTCTTACAACTGAACGCCCTTAGTAGCGAGGCGGAAGGTGGGAGCAGTGATCAGTCACAAGACGAGGCGGACATTGAGAACAATGGAGAAGCCACACAGGAAGTTTCCAACGAATCTGGGCAAGGGGAATCCAGTGGCTCTGCTGGAAAGGGGTCTGGAGAAGTAGCGGAGCAGGGTGAAAACACAAAGAGCAAAGACCAGAATGAACAAACAGTAGAAACACAGCCTAGCGCTAGTGGAATTGTTGATGAAAACCCCCCTCAAACGGCCGACGGGGACTCAGCTGAACCAAGCGAAGAAAAATCTATTGGTGATGCAGTAGTGGACAACCCAGTTTTGAAGAGCCCAAAGGAAACCATAGAAGAAAGCCCCATAGAAACTGCCGAAGCAGATGCAGCTGTACCGGTTCAAGAAAGTTCCAGTGAACCCGTTGAGGAAAGACCCGCAGGAACTGTCGACGAAGGTGCAGCTGAACCGGCCCAAGGAAGTTCCACTGAATCCGTAGAAGAAAGTCCCGCAGAAACAGCCGACGAAGGTACAGAAACAGCCGATGAAGGCGTAGAAACTGCTGACGAAGGCGGCTCCGAACCAGCGCAGGCAAGTTCTAATGAATCCGTAGAAGAAAGTCCCGCAGAAACTGCCGACGAAGGTACAGAAACAGCTGATGAAGGCGCAGAAACTGCCGAAGAAGGCGCAGCTGAACCAGCTCAAGAATGTTCCAGTGAATCCGTAGAAGAAAGTCCTACAGAAACAGCCGATGAAAGCACAGAAACAGCCGACGAAGGCACAGAAACAGCCGACGAAGGTGCAGCTGAGCCAGCTCAAGAAAGTTCCAGTGAATCCGCTGAAAAAAATCCCGCAGACACTGCCGACGAAGTCGTAGAAACTGCTGACGAAGGCGCGACTGAATCGGTTCAAGAAAGTTCAGCAGAAAACGCAGAATCAGGTGCTGCTGAACCATCTCAAGAAGGTTCTATCCAATCTGGAGAAGAAAGCCCCTCAGATACTGCCGATGAAGGCGCAACTGAACCATCTCAAGAAGGTTCTATCCAATCTGGAGAAGAAAGGCCCGCAGATACTGCCGATGAAGGTGCAACTGAACCAGCTCAAGAAGGTTCTATCCAATCTGGAGAAGAAAGTCCCGCAGAAACTGCAGATGAAGGTAACACTGAACCAGCTCAAGAAGGTTCTATCCAATCTG
>JAUEKY010001796.1:7500-12216 GCA_031833965.1 Scyllaea pelagica
TGTTATATCGATAAGTGGCCAGAATTCGATCTTACAAGTCTTTCAAATCCTAATGCAGTAATTTTTATCGTAGACACTTACACCATTGCTAAGAACAGACATGGGATTTGTTTACAAAGTAGCTGACATTTTCATAGATAAGCAATAGCCAGCATCTTATATCTAAAAATTTGAAACTCTTCATACCTGCATAAAGCATAGTTTGGAGTATTTCAAATACTCTAAAGAAGAAAGCAAATAAGAAAAAAATATATGATCAATTAAAAAAAACTTTCGATTTATAAAGCAATTATCATTCGTTGGAATTTAACCTTAACCAAAATCATTTTCTTACAACAAAAACTGATGAACAAGGGAAAATGATATTCAATGATGTTATACCGAACTTCGTACATTGCTGACTTGCCCCAACATAGACGAGACATGGAGCTAATCACAATTCAGAGTTGATGATTATCTTGCCTTTCTTTCCATCTTTTCAACACCTGTTCCTTGTGTGTGTTTGTGTTCCAGACAATATCCCTCAGTTGGAAGAGGTGATGAAATTCCTGTCCAATCACGTGTGTGTGCAGTTTAGGAATGAGCAGAACTTTGACCCTAGTAACCCCAACTGGTTCAAAGAGCACGGCTACTCTACCAACGCCTACATTCGCTTCAGGACCAAAGCATCGTAAGAAGTGCTTATCCTCTTTGTTGGTGTTGGTTAATTTAATCAAACATTGACCTTTTTCAAACTTTGACGTAATTTTTCAAAATTTGACGTCATCCAAACGTTGGCATTTTATTATTTCAAACATTAACTTATTTCAAACGTTGACTTATTTTTCAAACATTGAATTATTTCAAACATTGACATATTCTAAACATTGACTTGTCTCAGACGTTGAATTATTTCAAACTTAAACATATTTCAATCGTTGACGTATTTCAAACGTTGACGCATTTCAAACGTTGACTTATTTCATATGTTGACGTGCTTCAAACGTTGGGCATAGTATTTCAATGTTAACCTATTTCAAACGTTGACATATTTCAAATTATAATGGTAAGCACGTCCATAACCAAGATCAAAATGTTTCTACAGCTCTCTTTAGTAATCATCATCATGATCATCATGGGAACTAATTCCCACATATCCACAATAATAGTAACACATTATCTCCCTACTATTTTCATTAATGTTCTCCATTTGATGTCTAACCGGCTTCGTTGGCGCACTTGGTTGAGCGTCCACCTCGTAATCGCTAAGTGGCGGGTTCGATTCCCATACCGCGACATACCTAAGTCGTAAAATCGGTTTTTAGCAGCTGCTCGCCTGGCGGTTGGCATTATGGGAACAGTGACAAGACTGGTGGGCCCGATGTCAGTATAATGTGACTTGGTGAGATATTCGTGTGAGTCCTCCGTTTATCTCTGTGTGGCAGCACGTTAACATGTTCAGAGTGCTCCGCCGGCGATGTGACCTAAACTGTGTAGAAGCAGACGTTAAATCATGATGTTTTCCTTTTGATGTCTAAAATCAATTATACAATCTTTCTCATAAGCACACTAAATGTAAAATGAAAATCTTATGTGCGATTATTGCCGTGTGTTCCTGGTGTGTAGCTGTGCCGCTGTGTATGGACGGGGAGCCGCTGACAAAGGTGGCCGCAACATCAGCCCCTGCAACCAACTGGTAGGTACACAGCCATGCATCTACTACACACCTATGCATCAATTACATACCTTTTTATATCACAAAATGACACACACAATGTGCATGGACACCATTCATTTTAACCCAATATACCAATACCACATCATTCCACCTTTTGTACACCCATGTTTTCATCGTAGCCTCATAAACCAAGTACACATCCCGATGCCTCAATTTCACACTTAAAACCAAGCACACGCGTTAAAGCACCAATTTGATGCCTCAACACGAATTACAAACATATAGTGCATCCGTGACACACGTTTGCAATTTTCCTATCTTTAGAATGAGGCTAAATCATCTTACATCTAGCTACTAAACTACAATTCTTGAGTCCAAAGGGCAAATTAAGCTGCCACAAACAAGTTACTAAGACTTTTCATATCATAATGTAGAGTATATTTATAGGTGATAGATTATGTTTCGTCTTAGACGATCAATATGTAAGACTAAAAGATATCAAATTAGAAATACCAGAATACGAGACCAAATGAAAACTAAAAGTATCTCAAGTAACTTGATAAGAATAAACTGAGGTGGTTTGGACATATAAGTAAAATGGATAATGATAAAATTCCAAAACAAATCCTAGAATGTAAGCCACAAGACAAACTGCCTAGAGGTAGACCTAAGAAATTATGGCAAGAAACAATATCAGAAATAAGAGAAAAAAAGAGGGTGTAAATTCGTTAAAGCAAAGAAAAAGACTCTAGATAGAGATCAGAGGCGAAAGTTTGCTCATAACAGGTAACCGTACACCGCAAGGTAAAATATGTTTAAAAATAAAGAGGAAAAGAAATGTTATGTTACGAGCATGGACGAAAATAGAAGAATTTTGAAGCTGCAACTCTACTATATCATTATAACTAATCCCCTCCTCCCTCAGTTTAGTATGATGCACGAGGTGATCCATTCTCTAGGAGGCATCCACAGCCAGAACTACCCACACAGGGAGAGGTACATCACAGTACACAAGGACAATATAGACCCACGTAAGAAATCTATTATCATTGTCCTCTTCTCTTCTACCATTCACAAGAGTGTAGGGTCAACTCCTCCTGAGACTCAATTCCTTTGGATCATGTCATTAGGCCAAGTAAGTGACCAGTCCACTGTGGCCTTTTTGTGGTAAGGTCTGAATTTTGCCTTGAATACAATTTTCAACTTCCAACTGCCAAGAGTTTTGTAGCGCACACAACATGCACATGAGACCCCAGAGTTTATCATCCGTCTCCGATAGGACATGGCTCTTGATTCCACCTACCGATGTTGCAGGAATCAGCGGAGTGGCAAACAGGTCATTTGATCAAAATCACAATACGGTTTTGCCCTCAAATGGAACCGAACCCGCGACCTTTCGTTTTAGAACCAGAGCAGTGACACTTGGCCCCACAGTACAACCCCCGAGTAAGTTTTGTTGATAATCTTTGTCAAAGAACCAAACAATACACAGAGCCGAGAAGGTATCTAACGCCTTTGACTCATTCAATCATAACCGAGTGTGTTCTGTATTTTAATCTTTTAGGAGGTTAACAGGGGGACTCAGTAGCTCAGTGGTCATGGCTCCGACACTGTAGTGAAACGTTACGAGTTGGAGTCCACCTAGGGACAAAAATCGCTTTGTGATCTTTTTGGCCAAAATCCCGAGAAATACCCCATTTACCACTCCCCTGACCCCTGCAACATTTGCAGGTGGGATCAAGAGCCTTGTCTTATCGCAGACGGACGGTAAACTCGGAGGTCATGTGAGCACGTTACGCAAGTTAAAGAGCCCTTGGCAGTTGGAAATCGGGAAGAGTAGGTCGCAAGGCCGCTGTCCGGGCAAAACTGAAATCCTATCATTACCACATAAAGGTCTTAGTGGGCTGATCCCCTGCTTGGCTAAATGGCATGATCCAGAGAAATCCCGTCAGTTGAAGAGTGGGCCCTACACTGTAATGGTAAAAGGGTACTGGATAATGATGGAATGAGGGGCTGTAATATTTTACTGCCGTAGTATTTCAGTTGGTGTGATTCTTAGGTGGATGGCTCCTGTATCATTTCTTATGTTACCTATTGCATGAATTTTTTTTGCATTTGATCATTCATAACATATTTCTGATTTTATGCTGCAAGTTGTATGTTTTTTTTGCTTATACGAATTATGGTCTATGTTTGTTGTTGAAAATAGTCGAACGGCTTTAAGAAAATTGAACTTGAACTTTTTTTTTAACTTGTAATATTTAAAGTTATCGTTGTATGCGTTACTGGATGGTTGACATTTTAAATAAATTACAAGACTGAGATACAACTGAGACAAAAGAAAGTAAATGATAATTTTGATACCCGTCTATGATCTTATTAAAATTGAACTAATATTATGATGTTAAACGGTCACAATGTTTATGTTTCTGATTCATGAAGATTGAATTTGAAGAGGCATAAGGCTGAGTTAAAACTTGAAATTAAAGGAAATGATAGCTTCGATGCTCACTATGATTTAATTCAAATTAAACTGGTGATGAGAGGTTGCCCATTGGATAGCATTCCTTCCTTTGTCTCGAGTGCAGTCGAAGCGGGATTGCCATTTAGTGATATATTAAGTTCATTACTGGATTGTCTGTTGTTTCATAATGTTTTTATTTGAATTAGTTCAAATCCTGATTTATTGGTCTGGTCTAAGTCCCGAGCTACTCATTATACACAAGAGTAGTGATGTGTCTATGTTTTCAGTTGTCAAGCTCCCATGGTCCCGGGAGAAATGGGATAAAGTCGGTTTTTGTTGTCAATTATCGGACCGTACAGCAGCTTTGGATTTTAGTGTAGACAACCAGATGAAAGGGATTTTAATGCTAATGGAGAATTCATAGTGGTTTAAATCATATCATGTCGAAGTGCAGAAGATGAGAATTCCAAATCAGAGAGACTTACATACACAGACTCAGTTGATCACATAAACACATTCACACACACACACACACACACACACACACACACACACACACACACTCTCTCTCTCTCTCTCTCTCTCTCTCTCTCTC
>JAUEKY010001907.1:0-12216 GCA_031833965.1 Scyllaea pelagica
CCACCCCCTCTCTCTCTCTCTCTCTCTCTCTCTCTCTCTCTCTCTCTCTCTCACTCGCTCTCTCTCTCTCACTCACACACACACACACACATACAAACAAAAACCTTATCTTTTCCTTTCATCCCATTGATAAAGGCAGAAAATCAAACAAGCCACATGATAATATAGTTTGTCAAGGGGAAGGAAGCGGTGGGGTTAGATAGGCAGTGTACATTTGACCCAGTGTTTTCCTTGTTTTATTCCAACTGTGCTTCTGTTATTTTATTTCTTGTCTTTGACTAGCTTCTATTAGTGGCTATGTAATCTTGATAACATCAAACATGTTGAACAGAAAACACACTGCATACAGATTAGAGTTCAAACTACATATTTCTAAGGAAGTTTATGAGAAGAAAATGTTGAAGTAAAAATCTTCTGAAAATACCAAATTCTCAATTCTATTTTTCCAACAATTTTACCCAGCAGAGAGAAAATAATGCTTAAGAGTCATGCTTTCTTCTCGCAACAAAAAGGGTGAAAGTGACTGATTTTTCTCGATTGTTTCTGAACCAAAATATCTTAAAAATGGAAATGACAACTGAGGTCCCTTTTATTTACTTTAAAACGTTGAATGATGGATAAAGATTATCAAACTTTATTTGTATACATTCCATATATTTTCTTTTCATCCAAAAAAAAGTTCTAGCACAATTGAATAGGAAACACAACTTGCAAACTGACAACCAAAATCATTTTTTTAAAACTTCTGTAACTTTGACTTTCTGTATTCAACATATTTTCTTTTTAACCTCACTCATCTGAAAAGTTGAAGTAGACATTATAAGCCAGCTTTTGGACTTCCATTTGCCCATTTCATATTGAATCTATTACATAGTGGAAGAGCTGCAAGGAAAAAATGGGCAGATGAACATAACCTCTCAATGGTTGAAAAAGGGCACTTGTTGTTACTCCTACTTTAGAAAGCTGAAAGATATGAAGGCAGATTTAAATGAAGCATGTTAAGATTTGTTCAAGCCTTTCTTCTTGCCTAAAAGCCCAATATTTCTCTACTGTATGCACAATATGATGAATAAAACAGCTTTGGATGATTGCAAAAAAAAAGACATTACCATTGTGAGATAGGCAAAGAAAACAAAAGACAGTTTACTGCTCGCTTTTTAACTACCACAGCAGCATAGACAGAAACTTCTTAAAAAAAAAAAGCAAAAAAAAAAGAAGAGGACAATTTTCCACGTAACAATGAGTAGAAGCGTTTTTGCTTGTAAAAAGATAGGATAAGGTGCAGGGCAAGCTAACTTCTAAAGAATGAACTTGAATTGGTCATTACTATATAGAATAAGCAAAATGCTGAGAAGTGTTAAAAGCCAAATTTGAGTAAGCAGTACGCTTTATTGCCATGTAAGACTTTAAAAGATTTGGAAATCAGGATGCAAAGAAAAGAGAGAAAAAGAAATAAAAGAAAGAGGAAACCTGTAAAAGAATGAAAGCAAAATAAAAATAAGGAGAAAAAAAAACAAGAAGAGGAAAGTGATTTGGGTAAATGTTTGTTATTTCCACCACATATAATCCCTCTTCAATAAAGCTTGATACAACTATGTAGGGATGGCTGTTTAATTCATCTTTTCAAATCACAGAGTGTTTTTCATTCCAATAAGGACCAGATATATGGTGTCATCATGTTAGTGATTGTTATGAAATACTATTCATATGGTCTGAAAATTAGAAAGTATCACATCTTATGATTAAGCTTATCATTCATGAATATTTATATGATTTTGAGTCAGCTAATACATATGAGAGATGAAAAACATCCTTTTATGAACAATGCATGGGTCATTCAATTTCTCAAAACAGATAACCATTTTGAATTGTGATTTGCTTCTGAAAATGACTCATATGAGAAGAATTGGTAAGCTCTCAAGTTTTTAAAATGTTCTAAAAGGAAGTATTATTCATCTGAACCTTTCTTTGCTACAAACAATAAAAGAAGCTAAACCAAGAGCTATTTGCATTAAAATAGAGTTGAATGCCAGAGAGAGAAAAAAAGAAGAGAAAAAATGGATGTGAGTGACACCATGCAATGATCATCAATATATAATATAATAGAGTGATACTGTCTGTGAAGAAATAAAATGAAAGTCATTCATTAAAGACTTCTTCTCACCTGTCCACCATCCTAAAATAAAAGTAAGCAATAATAATGGGACCATGACAAGCAAGACCAAAAAAAAAGATAACCCCAATTATTCAAACAAGCAAACAAGCCATTCAACATGAAAGATACAAACACCACCTTCACCACAACAAGCAGACAAAGGACATTTTCCACGTCTTCATGAGCAACACAATAAAAGTAAAATCTAAAAATCAATGGGGTTAAAATCATAATCCAAATTATAAATCTACATACAATTTGTGATTGAAAAATAAAAGACAACACTTCAGGATTTGAGTACAATGTGTGGAATATGTATAGATGTAGACTACTGTTTCATACTAAAATCAACAAGGTGGGAGAATATTACAAGAGTATGTATAATGCATATCTTAAAAACCATTCCAACAGCTTCACATTTTCTCATTCAAAGGTCATATCTTGTATCAATTCAACAGCAAGTTTTAAGATTTGAATATCAATATCCTTGTCTCTCTCCAAAAGCGAGACAAGATCTTTACATTCATATTGGGACTACTAAAATTTCTATCAAAGAGATGCCTGTATTCATTATGGAAGATGCAAGGGATGAATCTATATTGAAGAAGAACTCATGAATGACTGGAATTATTGGAATGATTATTTAGCCAGTAAGATTGGGGGCTTCAGATCATATCATATCTAAAAAGAAAAAAGCAACCAAAAAAAAAACAAAAACAAACCCCAATAAATTTCTGACCAAACCCAAAGGTTAATTTACTGCTTTCATGCTTGAATCTTAAAGATACAAAACTAGATAAAAATTGTCATCTCAAATTTTTTTTTCAAGTATTTGATATGTGTACATATAAAGAAAGGTTGATCGTGTGGAATAATGGGATGATAAGATAAATGATAGCTCGTCCTTTCTTTTAAATGCCATTCAAAGATTAGATGTTTTTACCAGCAATTCATTCTATTCCATTTCACAACAAAATCCACCATAATTCACATACTTTCTTTTCCACTTTTATGGCCAATGATTAAGAGAGAATGAAAGGTTACATGAAAACGAGCCAAATCTATCAGGATTTAATCTTAGTGCACAGGAAATGATGTTAACTTTTTAAAAAGAGTCACCATGGTATGAGTTATGAAATGAAAGGGGAAAAAATAAAAAAGGGTAGGTAAGGTGAAAACATAGGGATTAAAACTTTTGAGATAGGAGAGATATCTTAAAAAGATAAAATGAAAACCCAAGTCATCCATAAAACCCAAAATATTATTTAAATTTGTTTTTAATCAACTGTGCATAGACAATGACTATTCAATTCATTATGGGTATTCACAATAATTTTATCATATTTTCTACAAAATGCACAAAATGAGACGAAGGGAATAGCTCATCAGAATGGGAACATTATCCATACCTGAGGCGTCTGTTGTAGAAGAAGCATAAGCATATCAGGAGAAGAATCATTCAGCTTGAAACCAAAACGAATTTCATTGGTGGAGCTTGGTGACAAGGGTGAGCGATATGATCTATGACACTGACCATCAGCTTGCAGTGACATTTTCATCTGAAGAGGAAACAGAGAACAAAGCAAAGTTTTAAGGTGATAGCAAAATAAAGAAATGAATGTTAAGTGAAAGGAAAATGAATTCACTATCAAGGACTGATCCAACAGTAGTGAATTTGTTTTTTAAAAAATCATAATATTTTTCCAAAAAATGAGGAATCTGTTGTAAATGAGAACTAGCCAAGTTTTGTGCAGACATAGCAACAAACCTCATCAAATACTTGACATATTTTGATCATTGAGGACTCAAAAGATTTCCCTCAATCAAGATTAATTTTTGCTGGAGTAGAGTGTTTAAGAAAAAGAGGTGCCTGTGTTTGATAGGAATATCAATTTTGTGATCTACCCAGATCAAAATCCACTTTATGTTTTTAATTTTCTTAAGTTTTATCCAGAGGAGAGCTCTTGAATTACAGAGGTGTTATCTGACTAAAATTTGAAAGGATTAGAGCACAACCTCTGCATTTTCCTACCTATATTGAAAACAAGATTTGTTTGAATGAATTTGGCTTTGTGTCATATTCTTATTATTAAGGCAACAAATGGCAAATGGGATAAGGCAGCCTGCTCAGTGGAAAATAATCAGTGTGGCGCAGATTCAATCCTAACTAAGGCCAAAATCAAGAAAATTAACCCATTTTGCTCAATTTGCAGCACTGTTGTAGCAGACACCTTGGAAAATTAACCTTTCCTTCAAGATTCAGGATTCAGCCGAAAAGAAAAATGACCCCATGGGGATAAAGAAAGGGAAAGTTTCTATTCTTTATGATCTGCATCTGTTGAATACTGCCTAGCTAGGATACTCACATGGAATGAAGAGCATAAAACTAGCCCTAATGATAAATCTGTTATCGTTTGATAATGTTGAGTAAAATGTAAAAATTACAAAACAAAATTACAAGTTTATTAATCAGTTATGCACAAATGTAATGAGATCTTAGTGATATTATCTGACAATATGATGTTGAAAAGAAACAAAATAAGCTATAGACAATTCATTATTCATTCTAACAACACAAACTATATGGGGCAGTTTTACAGCCAAGACTGAACAAAACCTCATCTAAGACAGCACTTTCAAATTATGAAACACCTGGCATAAAAGAAACTGACTTCAAGAGTCATAAAATGCAGATTCTACATTGAAACTATGATAATGTTTTAATTTGAGAACCGTTTAAGTTAAAATTATCATTTAGAACAAAAGGGAAGATAATTTCTAATGATTACATCATTGACTCTGCTCCTTGCATCACGGATCATATCTTTGAGTCTGTCAATATCAAATGAGAGGCTTGATGTTTTCCTAATGGCTGCCCGAGCTTTGTCCTCCACTTGCTTTTCTAGCTGCAGAACTTTATCTGCATCAGCCTTGCCACCTTTAGCACGGGAAACTGAAAAGCATTGACAAAGCTCAGATAAACTCTGTTCTCTTGATAAATCATGATTTAGTGAACCTGCTAAATAGGGGAGAAAGTTCATATTCTGATACCTTTGTAGCAAAAAGAAGGGTGAATTTAATAGATAATAGACCATACAAGAGCAATGTTTTATTTATATTTCACATAAAACATAGGATATGTTTATATAATATAGAAAATGAAAGTGTTTTTTATTTTCTGTTTCAATGAAAAAATGATCATAGCCTTTAGAAAGCCATTCAGTACTAAAATGACTCCTTTTCGACCAATTTTCCAATTTTATAAACAACATTAAAGAGGTTATTGTTATATTTTCCAAGAGTAAGTGTTTTGAGTTCTAGATACACTTACTTTCACTATCAATGTCAAAGTTAAAGCCAGTGATATCAAAATCCTTGATCTCCTTCACTTTTTGTCCCATTGTATTATTGAATTTGTCCACAAGAGCCAGTGCCTCATTTATTGCCTCATCGGTGTTGTTGTTGATGCCATTTATTTTTTTCAGTAGATCATTCATATCTGAAAAGTTGGAAATAAATCTCAATAGTTCAAATGAGGAATAAAAATCAGTACAGAACTCAATTCATAAACCACTGAAAGTAAGATATATCATAACCCTAAATTTATAATTCTTCTATGAAACTAAAATAATAACATTCAGAGATTAGCTTTACCAGAACATTTGCTTTATGCTCAAACATCTCATCTCCATGGGTGTGGTCTACTTTCCATAATCTCTACTTTGTTTTCACTAGTTAAAATAATATTAACACATCACCAGTCATTAATAGAAGAATAAAACATCCCCTCAATTTGGGCATGAAGCTATTCCATTACCTGAGGGTAATCGCTGAATCTTTTTCTTCAACTCCTCGGCTTCCTCCTTGGCCTTATTATGAGCTTCCTCGGCTTCTGTCAAGTTCTTTTTCACTTCATCCAAAAGTGTGCTTAGACCTGGAAATACAATCAAAGGGAGAGGAATGCAAGGAGATCATTTTGTATGGCTTTGTCCCTTTTTGAAATATTGAGTTATCAGAAGGTTTGCCTCCTCAGTCAGCAAGAATAGAAATGTATATCTAGTTTTTGGCAAACTGTGCACTCACAAAAGGTAGAACATCATTTCTTACATTACATTGATTAACTAAAAGCCCTAGAATGATGCAATATCAGAAATAGAGTTTTAACGTTTTCATGGCAAAGAATAAAGGCACTATTTTGGTTTAGAATGCATAGTAGTTTATCTGTTTAGAATATGAACAAGAGAGAAAATGGAACATCAAAACTAGGTTAATCTTCAAAAGCGGCTTTGCTTTGTTAAGTGCATTGTTGTTACTGATATCAATGAGCCATCAACCATAATCTTTTCAACGGTTTAAAAGTATCCTCCATTTATATTACTTTTATTTATTCAAAATATTTATACTTTAGAAAATTGTCATCATTATTTCATCCTTTTTTTTTTCATTTGATCATAATCAATTAATTTTGCATGAGTATCAAAGGGTGATAAAGATATTCTAATATTTTTTAAAATGTGATTTTGTATACCCTTCATTGAATTGGAGGTGCATTGATTATTCTATGTTTCCTGTATGACTAAAGCAAATACATAATTAAAATGGTTGTGAATACAATTAGTAATCTTGTAAAGATTTGGAGTACTTTCTTTCCTATCTTCAGGGACTACTTGCATAAGAACAATACATGAACTGGATAGGGTATAAAAGGCTAGCAAAGGCTTATCACCTTATCATAACCAATAGTGTATTGTTTTGTAAAAAAAAGGAGAGTTTACAATGTATTCTCCTTTAGAATGTATTGCATAAGCATACTCCTGGCATCACTGAGTGTGTACAAACCAAGAAGAATTTCCGTGTTCATTTTTGCATTCATGGCACAACACACTGCTGATACCTACCACTTGCATTTTTCAGCAATTCATCTGATTCCTGAAGTTGCTCCCTACTTTTGTTTATCAAAGCTTCAACCTCATTCTCTAGGTCTGATACTTTTGCCTGTAGAAAACAAATGATAAAAAATGCTAAATCAATCAATGATTCTCAACCTTTAATTATGATTTTGCTCATCCAGCTTATCTCATGGACCATCATACATCAATTTTAGCAAAATTTAGGAGGACTCAGGAACAGATAATCACAATGTATGGCAAAAAATAAAAGTGAACTGTAGTAAATGAATGGCAAATGACCAGACTGTAAAAGGAGAAGAAAAAAAGAGGAAAAGTACTTTTGCGACTGATAATGCCAAGTAAGTTACAAAGCTGATATTGGTATATTTATCATCTAGCGACAAGGCATCACAATAAGGCTTTTAATTCTGTTCATTTTCCTCACTTTTCACTTACTTTTCCTCTGTCTCTATTTAGTATCATGTATCATAGCACAACACACTTGCAATTTTCACAAAATCATGACAAAGATACCTCAAATTGTTTTGTCTTTAGTTCAGACCCAATCTATTTGTCTGATAAGCATGTAGATGCATGAAAGTCTAAGATATCTTGTAAAAGTTTGATCCCTTGAATAAAGGTTTTTAATTTCATGGGCAAAAAATACTCGAGAAACTAAATTTCAAGTATAGATCAAACTATGTGTTTCTTTCTGGACTAAAAAGTATTAAATGCCTTTCCTTGCTTACAGCTGAAGTATTAAACGAATGAAATATTGCCAGCTTACAATATCTACAGACTCCTGTGCATTCTTTAGGGCACTGTGGGCAGATTTGTTTGCCTCCTTGATAGCATCAACAATACTCTTGTATGCCTTGGCAGCCTTCACAGCATCCTCTGAAATATTCCTTGTTTTTGCAAAGAGTCTGAAAAATGAGCACAATCATTGATAAAAAGCCTTTGTTTCATCCATGGGCATAAGAAAATCTCAATAATTTTCAAGGTATAAAACCCAAACAATGGGGGAAATGAAGCTAAGAGAGAGGAAGGAAATGGGAAAAAGGGAACATTGCGGGTGGTAAGGGTGGCCAGATTTTCAGGGAAATGTGTAAAGGTTGACATAAAACAGCTAAAACTTGATACCTGTCAAAAATTCCTAGAGCATTGCATGACCAACATTCTCTGTAAAGTTATCAAGACAAGAACAACATTATCTGATTAATTCTTTCATTGCAAGCAATGTCACATTAAGCTGCTGTTGGGCTCTTTTAGGGCGTCCTTCATTTTCCATTCCTACAAGTCATTTTCTTTCATAAAGAAAATAGTGTAGAATAGAGAGAACAGGAAAAAAGCTAGTCATTTATACATTTTGAATAAGGATGGGAAAGGAAAAAATGTTTAAACTCATTGATCAAAAATGGCCTGAATTGAGGTGACAAATTTACTGATGTTGATCTGGGAAGATTTAAACCAAGTCTTTGCTGTATGAATAGGAAGTGGGCGGATCTACATCTATTTGGACGAAAGGATCTTTTAAGTGCAAATTATTTTCAAGCACCACATTGCCTCCATCCTTGAACTCACTTGAAGTGAGGTTATAAAAATGATTTTGCCATCAGCGGTTTTGTCAAAGAAAAAAAAATCAGAAAGTCTTAAATAAAGTTCCAAGCCTGAAGATCATACCTACTACGAAAGGTTTATTATTATCTTCAATTCTCATCCCCTACATGCCCCCTTAACCACTTAAATGGTTCTAATCATAGATATTGAATGCAATCTACAAATGAAAAAGCATATTAAAAAACAGCTTGCTCTGAAAATATGTATTATCATTCAAGCATAAAAATCATCCTTTAATAGAGAATAAAACTCAGGCATAGAAAAAAGAAAAGAATCCTAATATAATCATTGCGATATCTATTTCTTTGTATATTAGAATGGACTTACTTCTCCAGTTCTTCAGCACGTGCAATCAGCTCTAATACATGGTCAATCGCCCTCTCAAGCTCTTTTTCTAGCATCTCCTTGGACTCGTTGAATTCTTTCACTCTCTTGACCAATTCATCTATTGCTATATCCAATATCCCTGTTTCTCCTTGAGTTACCTGATCAAATGCAAAAACAACAATCTATTAAAGTTTTCATAAAACAGAGTAATCAATTATTAGTAAAATAGTCTACCTCAGATTATTTATTTCAGTTCAGGTTTTCAAAGTGTTTGCTTTAGAAAGATACGCTAGTTCATTAACACTGGGGCAAAATTTTTATCCAGATTTATCCAAAAGATATACCAAACATCTTAGATTGAGGTGCAATATCATACATCAATCTATGGTAATAAAAGTGATGATGAGAATACTGATTCTGATATATGATGATCATGGTGATGACAGTGACAGCAATTTTGATAAGTGTGATACTGAAAAGATTAATGATAAGACAAAAATATCAATTATTGTGATGGCAAATTAGCCAAAGTCATGTTACATTTTACAGCTTGTTTGTATATTTTACTTACTGACAAGTTCTCTTCTGCTTGTTCTAGAATCTTCTTGCTTTCATCAATGAACTCAACAGAGTTTTCGTTAATTTTGACTATTTCATCCTTCAGGGATTTGAACTTTGCTAGAAGATTCTGAAAAGTGGAATAAGGTATATGGTCCTTGGTTACTTTAGAGAGGCACATTGAGGTTTGTTTATTTCTTGAGGGTTTCACGGGGCTATCAACACAATTTAGGTTATATCAGCGCCCGCAGTCAGAAAGCATTCTAGGCAGGTTCCACATGAATAGAGCACATCAAATACTTTAAAAGTGACCTGCAACTGTGCAATAAATGACTGAATAAAGTACTGTCAATTTTCAAAACTGTAAAAATGAAGAGCAACTAACTGTGCATTAAATAATGTTTCTTGAGTAGAATGATTTAAGGGATTTCATCAATACAACAAGAGGAATAATTCATATATTGCAAGAGTTGGGTAACAATTATGCTGAAATGAAAATTGTGGGTCTCACCTGGCTATTTAAATCAAATCTCCCACTTCCTCTCCCCCATCAGGTTTTTCAACGTCCTAAAAATATGATTATTCAAGGAGAAAAAGTCACATTAAAATATACTCACTCTGAGTTCTGCAGTCTTGTTAAGTGCTTCTTCTGCAACCAAATTAGTTGAATTTGTTTGATTTGAAATATCTTCCAATCTGTTTTTCAAATCACTTAGCAATGCTTCAATATCAGAGCTATTGAAGTTGGCATCTGCAAGGTCAGTGATGCTGTCAGACAGTTTTTCAGCAGCCCTGAAAGGGAAAATGTTTGAAATCTACAGAAACCATAATTGCAAAAGCACTGCACATTTTTTCACAAGAAGGAGTCTCATAGATTAAAGAAATTTTTTTTTAATGTAAAAAGAGAAAAAAAAAAAATCAAATCATCATCATCATTTCATCATCAAGTACCCTTTTACCATAACAGTATAGGGCCGACTCTTATTGAGAAGGAATTTCTCTGGATCATGCCATTAATCGAGCATGTGATCAGCCTACTGTGACCTTTGGATGATAGTGGTAAGATTTCAATTTTGCCCAAACAGGGGCCTTGCGGCCTACTCTTTTCAATTTCCAACTGCCAAGGGTTCTTTAATGTGCCCAACGTGCACACAGGACCTCCAGGTTTATCGTCTGTCTCTCATTGGACTAGGCTCTAGATCCCACCTACTGATGTTTTAGGGATCAGGGGAGTGGCATATGAGGTTTTTCTTGGGATTTTAGCGATAAAAATCACAATGTGATTTTTCATCACAAGTTGGACTCAAACCTGTGTCACTTCGCTTTCAGCGCCACAGCTATGACCATTGAGCTACGTGTCCCCCCAAAATCAAATCAACATACACTAAATCTCTTCCAGTTTCATATATTGTTATGAATATGAATTGAAATTTGTATACCACTTTTGATATAGAATACATTATATAGAGAGAAGAATGTGACAAGTAAAATATAAACAAAACGATGATGATGATGATGATGATAAAGATGAGGATAATGATGATGATGGTGATAATAATGATTATGATGATGACAATTATGATGATGAATCAACACTTTATAAATCATATCACTAGCAGACTGCTCTGGACAAACTAGTCTTATGCCACACAGATATACGTATGCTGCACCCAAAGTGTGGAACTCTTTACCACAAGATTAAATGAATAGCCAAACTTTCATTGTTTAAACTTAAACCTGAGAGGCGTTTTAAAAGGTGTCCATGTAATCAAAAAATATGGCTGACAACGTAAGAGACTGCTAGTAAACTCACATATTTTCCTCTTGAGTTGCTTTATCCGCATCCTCAAAACTTCTGTCCTCTATCCCTTTCAAAATCCTTCTGGCCTCTTCCAGAGACTCCGTCATGTTGACTCCACTCTGGTTATATAACAGTCTTCCTACCAGCTCATCTAAGCCTTGGATCATGTCTGCAAAATATAAATAGCTTGAGATAACAAATGCCCCTGTAGTTCTTAAAATAAACTCTAATTGTTCCTCAAAGTTTATCAATAAAAAATATACAAAGAAATATAAGAAAATATCAAAGTTGATAATAGTGTACAAACATAAGAATAAATTCCACTCTGGGTAAATAACCTCTTTTCCACTTCTCTGGACAAATGATATCTTTTCATGCAAAAAAGCAGTGCTTTTCTAGTTTTTATTGCGTACATCAGTCAAAGTCATAGAACAAATTCAAAACAAAATTAAACAGAAATCTTCTCATCCAAAGTAAATCAAATTTTAAAAAGGGAAACAAAGCAAATTTAAAGTTATAATCTGTGCTACAATAACTCTAAAACAGAAAGAGGGGAAAAATAGATTCACCAATGATTTCCTCTTTTGTTTTGTTGACCTCTTTTTCTAGGTCTTTTGCCTGCTCCAAAAGTTCTTTTGCTTTTTGCTTTGTTTTGCAAACAACAGGATCACTCTTTTGTACCTAAAATAAGAGGATGGAAATTGCATTGATCATAAATATTCCATTTTTGATCATTGTTTCTCTACTCTTCTCTCCCTTCCTTTTTGTCTTCCTTCCCTCTGTCCCCCCTTCCACCTTCTCTCTCTCTCTCTCTCTCTCTCTCTCTCTCTCTCTCTCTCTCTCTCTCTCTCTCTCTCTCTCTCTCT
>JAUEKY010002018.1:0-12213 GCA_031833965.1 Scyllaea pelagica
CTCTCTCTCTCTCTCTCTCTCTCTCTCTCTCTCTCTCTCTCTCTCTCTCTCTCTCTCTCTCTCTCTCTCACACTCACCTTCTCTTTTGCTCCATGGTACCCTCCACAAGCCAAACCTTCAAACAAATGACAGCTTCAAAAGCATCAATTGGGGTTTTTCAATATGCTCTCATTTTCTTTCATACTTTTGTCAGTGTTTTTTTTTCTTTTTTCTGATGAGATTGATTTGATTTGGTAGAGCTTAATCTACTAAACTTCACTGGAATTTTGCACGTTTTTGGTTTAATTTTACACTGCTGCTTTGCACCAAAACTCACCCTTAAGTTCTTGTGACATTGTGTTCAAGTAACTTTGCCTTTATAGTATGACTTCCTCTAGAAGATTCACACTTTCAGGGGGAAAAGGGTGACTCTAATTGTTTCTATACAAATAAATTTGATAATGTCATCTATTTAGTTGCCACCATGATAGGAGTAGCCGTAAACAATGATACTTATTTTGTCTTTAGCAGTTTTCCACTTCTTTAACAGGGAAGAGATGAAACTTGATAAATTTTTCAAATTTTCATATCATCTCCATTTTGAATAATCTCTTAGACTAGACTAGATACTTCTTTGAATTTTTCATGACTTTTTTTTTGCCCTGATCATCACGTCCCAGAGTGTGTAAAGTAGGAACCAGATTCGCATGTCATTTGTAGACCAAGGCTAGAAAATTTCTGTAGATCTAGAGTGGCTGATTTGCTTGTCATGTATTTCTCATCATTATCAAAATGCTGTGATAACGGTGCGCTTGATCCTAGATTGGCCTTTAGGAATATGTGGATTTATAGCTTTTTTCATGCCACTTCTGATATTATGCAAGAGGGGATTATCTTTTATTGATATAGTTTTATCGTTTATTTTGCTCTTTACATGCCTTTTATTGCTGTTACTTAGCTCAGCCATTGCTCTACTAGATATGATTTCCACCTCCCTCCCATGTGTCTTCTTTTCTCTCTGCCTTTGTTCCCACTTCCCCTTGTTTGTTGTCAGTAGCTCAACTATTGTTGTATTTGTATTGAACTGTTTTCACCTCCCTCCTGTTATTGCGGTATATGTATCCCATTGCCTTTGTTCGCACATCCTCTTGTCTGTTTATAAGTCTCTTTTTTTCATCTCGATGTCGACTGAGCAATAATATCTGATCTCCATTTCATTGGTACAGTCTCCTCTGAAATTGTCCTAGGTATGAGTACAATACGTTTCTCTCAACATGACTTTTACATTCCCTGACCTTGAACTATTTGACCTTTGTCTTCCTGTTGACCCCCGTTGACCCCAAAGGCGGGTGGTGGAGCTGGAGGCTCTGGTGGACCGGGTGGAGGAGAACGCCAAGGCCCAGAACGAATCTCTGACGGCACGGCTGCACGAGAAAATGACGGAGGTCTCCACTCTCAAGCTGGAGAACGAACGGATGAAGGTGAGGTTTGGTGGATGGGGTGGATGGCGGGGGTTGGTGGAGTGGGTGGGTGGGGTTGGTGGTAGGAACTAGGATCCTTCCTCTACAAGAAGGTAACAACTACACACAATGGTAAACCAAACTACATCCAATGTAGAAAACATCAAAACATTATCATTTCAGCATACAGGTGTAGTAGAGGATTTTATGGTGATTAGTAAAAGAGACAGATCTACTCCAAAACTGTTGGATTCAATGAGAACCAGCCTCAACTAAGTCTTTCTTATCTTGTTACTTATATAAAACTAGTTTTGATAATCTACTCTTTAAATCTTCACTACTGCATGAACTGGAACATAGGTAGTTTACTTTGCTTTGTTAATCTTTCCCAATTTTAACATTAACAAATATAAAAAGTGAAAAAATGAATAAATAATTAAAAACAATTTTGATAAATTTCCATTTTATAAATAAGCAAAATTATGAATCTAATTTCTTGAAATATAATTACATAAAGCACATTGATAAATAGTAAAGACAATCATTGTTATTGTTATTAACGTTATTCATTGCAAAAAAAAATGTTATGGTTCAATGCCTGCTTCTACACAGTTTAGGTCACATCGTCGGTGGAGCACTAGGGAAATGTTAACGTGCTGCCACACACTGAAAAACGGAGAACTCACACGAACATCTCACCTAGTTACATCATACTGACAACGGGTCAACCAATCTTAGCACTGTTCCAGTAATGCCGAGCGCCAGGCGGGCAGTTGCTACAAAAACGATTTTTACAACTTAGATAAGTCGCGGCGTGGGAATCGAACCCGCCACCTACCGATTACGAGGCAGACTTATTCATTGTTACCCCTGTACAGGAATAAAACCCAACCGGAACTAACCAGACACTGCACTTGCAACATTCTATCATGGTACAAATCAAAACCCAGTGGCTTGTTGCCTCTACACTTTATTTCCTGCAAAGCTGAATTCCAAATAATGACAATAGGAATCTTATTGATTCAGATAAAGGCTACCAAAAATAGAGAAGACAAAAGTTAAACCTGTTAAATTTCCATGTCTGATTTTAAGTAATCTTGAATCACCAGTACAAACAATACCCAGCTACAGGAATTCTATGACAACAACAACACCAAAATACACTCAACAGCCAAGAAAAGAACTGAAACTATGGAGCGGTGGGTCACATAACCACAGCAATAGGGCTGAACTAATTTGGTAAGGATAGATACCCAAGTGGGTTATCCAGTGGTATTATCAAGCTAGGGGTGGCATGTCATGGCTTCACCCAAAAATAATTTCAAACACAATTGACAAGCATATCCACAAAGAGCAGAAACTATCTTTTTTTTCCTTGATATATCAAAGGGTACCTACCACCAGCTCCTGAAATGCCAGTGAGATAGAAGAACATACAGCATTAATATCAACTTAGAACTATTAAAACACCTTTCCTCACTGTCAAGAGTCAATACGACTTGAAATAATGATGAAGCTAACATAAATACCCATTATGAATATATTCATTATTCTCATTATAAAAACAACCCATTTTGTTCTGTCTTGACAAAAAGGAACTGCCTAACATTTAAATTCTTAAGTACCATCACTGCTTGTTCCTGTTTCATAATTAGGCTGATTAAAATCCTGGAAGGAAACAGTTCTCTGAATGTGGCTCTAATATGTTAAGAATAGTTTCATTTAGACAACTCAAACCGAAAAGATTTGAAATTTAAATAAACAAAGGCATGGAGTGGTCAAATGACTCTCCACTGATTTGATTTGATTTTCAAAATAGATATGATTAGAAAAGAAATAAGAGATATCAATTGGTGGGGAAATATGAGAATACAAAATGTGCATTTGGATGATAAGACGTGACTGTTATATTCACAGAAAAAAAGAAAATTAGAATATTTACATGAGACAGAGAAATACTATCACTCAAACCATTAGAAAATCACAAAAAGAATCAAAAGATGGACAAGTGTACTTCTACTTTGAGGATGATAAATGCAATGTAGTGACGGTAAATGTTTGAGAGACTAACTACAATCACACAACTAGACATGAATATTTGATTGCATAAATGACAGGCACAATTCCAAAGGTAAAAAATGCAAGTTATTATTCAGAGGGTAAAGATTGCTAATTATTCTACAGGAGGTTTAATACAGAGAAGGAAGGAGCAAGAATATACATGTATGAGGTATGGACCAACAGTGAGAAGTGAAGACACAAAATGATTTCAAGGAATAGGCAAAAGGAGAAAGGGACAACATTTAAAGTAAAATAAGCGAAGAAAGGGAAGGACTAAACAAGAGGAGGGAGCATAACATCCTAGTCTTTGCAAATTGATGAATAATATATTGAATAAGAAGGAGAGGAAGGGAGAATGGGAGGGGTGTGGTAACTCATCAGATGGAGAAAACTAAGGCGTTATGTATTTGCGTGTGAGGAGTACAGGCGTTTATACAACTGTTCAAAGCATGAGAAGAGCAGCATCCAGAGAATATACTGAAAATGTCACTGAATCAATGCAGACCTGGCTGAAAGTCACACAGCAGAGAGAAAAAAAGGAGTTCAGAGGGGGTGGACGCGTTACTCATGATTTTGTGGGGTGAATTTTCAGATATTGTCAAGTGATATTAAATCAACAACAACAATAAAGAAAAAAATAATTCAATGACCTTAAGAAAATGTACAGATATTTCTGGCAAACATAAAGACTTGGTGACAGAAGAACGAAGTGGAAAGTAATGATCTTTTCACTTTCAAGAAGAAGAAAAAACGGCTTCACAACAAACTGTGCAACTAAACAAATAGTCTAAGTGCTATTAAAAAATAAGTAGAATAGCTGAATAGCTTCACGTCTTTAATTCCATTCCTGATTGCCCACGGCAAAAGGGTTCCACCAAACACATTTCTGTAGTTTAGAAAGGTGTACTAATCCTAATTGTGAGTGTTTTCGACTCCCTTCCACTAACAACCACTCATATATGACACAAATAACTAAGCCTGAACATACATTCCAAGAGGCTTTCATGGTGTTTAGCTGCGAAAGTAAACAATGGTAGATTACCTTGTTTTTGTTCAACACCCCCCCCCCCTGCCCCTTTCTTCACTGCCACATAATCTCTTTCTCGTCAAAATGTTTTTACCAGCAACATGGTATTGTAACACAAAACTTAGAATACTGAAGATAAAGTTTATGAAATGGTACTGGTTTCATCATCATATCATTACTTTACAACTTTCCTGCTTCTTCATAAGATCCTGTTAAACAATAAAAATCTAGGATTATGTGAAAAATATGAAAAAAAAAAAAAAAGAAGAAGAAGGAGATTGTAATGCAAAGATGCTTTGACTTCTGCTGAGTTTATTGATGCAAAGAAAATTCAGTGATATGTTAAAAATCCCTACGTTTCCATTATTTTTAGCTGAAAATAAATACAATATTCTAAAGTCACCTATTTGGCACATGAAAATTATAAGTAAGGTAAAAAAAAATGCACTTCCATTTTTCTGCATGTGACTGGAGGGTCACAAGACAAGTTTGCCCTTGAACCTCACAGTAACCAATTGATGTGGTGACATCATAACAGAAAACTTGCTTTGTGCCACAGACACAGTGCAAAAAAGGAAAAAAAAAAGTTAAGTGTATTTATGACCTACCATAACTCTCCATGACTTCACAAAGTCATTTACAAATTGACAAAAAAAAAAAAAAAAAAAAAATCAAATAAGTAGATAAATGACACAGGCAAGAACTAATGCTATACATAAATAAAGAAAGGCTAGACATTCAAGAGGCTATGGACACGGACACAGGCACACACAGACATTATACATAGGAAGTGGATGATGGAAATCACCTTTTTTTCTGCCTGGTAGAGGTATGAGTGTGATGAAGGACAAAGAAAAACAATTCCATGTTACTGTGGATTGTCAGAACTTAGAGCATTTTTTGTGGTTGTTCTCACATTTGATACGGCATTATTTTTCCTCGAAGAGGAAATTTGGTATTGATGGCATTTGATCTATTTCATCCTTTATTTGTGAGAAGTTTTCCTTTCTTTTCTTTTTCATGGGGAAAAAAAACCTCAGCCTACTACAACCAAATCGAGATTATACAGTAAACAAGCATTTGAATATGGTACTCAATACAATGGCATAAAATGTGAAGACAACTTTTTTTTATAGTTCCAGAGAACTGGGAATGAGTTTGTTAAGGAACAGGGGTTTTGAGAGCACTGGTATTTGAGGCATCAGGGTTCCAAGGCCGAAGGAAGGTTAAGTAACTTTGTAAGAAATAAGATCATTTTCGGCAAATTTGATGAGACATGCAAATGTTGGACCTTCCATATTTTGTAATGGCTGACACTCAAGAAATCAACATTCAAGGGCTGATTGGGTAAAGTAAATAGAATGAAATAAAATGCTTCAGCAAGGATGGTCAGAGGGCGTACAAATTTTGGATCTTGAATGTTTTGCAATGATCGACTGGTATTTAAACATTAAAAGGGCAATGAATTTGCTGTTAATATAGAAGCACCAAAACTGTTATAGTATATAGTGTGGAAAATCTCAGCCAGTTACTACTGTTAAGAATTATAAAGCAGAATAATGAGGAAAAGTATGGGATATAACAAAATAAAGATAAAGTTCAATGCCTCGGGAGAAAAATGTTCAAATGTCAAATAGGTTAATTTCTCCCCCCTATCTACCAGTTTTAAGACTTATGGATAAGACTTGTATTTTGTGGTTATTTCAATCTTATTCATAACAGTTTCATTTCACAGCAAACAATAATGCTTTTTCCTTTTCATGTACTTACTCTTGTGTTGTCAAACCAGAAAATAAGATCAGAAAAAAAAATCAAAAAGTGATAATATGAGTATTGCATCAAACGCAATACACCTCTGTTTGCTTATTTTTTACACCTTTCCTGCTGAGGACAAATAAAAAAGCAGCCTGGCAGGTGGAACATAGCAAAACATGATAATTAAAAAAAAAAGCTTGAATATCTATCGTGGTTCAGATAAAGGCTAAACTAATTGGTGGATCTCAGAAAAAGTTTACCTTCTATTTTTGCATATTCAGAGATGCGGGTGTAGTTGACAAGAGCAGCATTCTCTAAACATTTTTTGATGACTTGACGAACTTCCTCTGGTGGCGCTGGAGTCACTATATCTTTCATCAGAATCTGATTGGAGAAAATGATAAAGTTATTAATTTCTGATTGCTTGCTTTGAGATATTTAACGATTTGACGTTATGGTTTAACGCCCGCTTCTACACAGTTTAGGTCACATCACCGGTGGAGCACTATGGACATGATAAAGTGCTGCCACACAGACATAAACAGAGAACTCACACAAATATCTCACCTAGTCACATTCTACTGACACCGAGCCAACCAGTCTAAGCACTGTTTCCATAATGCATAGCGCCAGGCGGGCAGCTGCTAAAAAACTGTTTTTTACTACTTAGGTATGTTGCTGTGTGGGAATCAAACCTGCCACCTATCGGTTACGAGTCAGACGCTCAACCAAGTGTGTCAACAAAGCCAGTTTGAGATATTTAAGGACTATTTAAATAGATGGTGTAAGAGCCCATTAAACAACCTTCAAACTTTTCATGGCCTAAATTATGAAAATTTTTGTAAACGACCAAACCTGGTATGTGACTGTGGATGAAAACTTTACACAAAATCTATGACATAAATCAAAAGGTCATGTTAGCGAACAGTATTTGCAAGATTGTAAGAAGTACAAACGTAAGAATAAATCAATCAATTGAAAAGTGATATAGTGGGTAAGACAGAGACATGTCCCCTTTGTGGTGTCCGGGGTTACAGAATAGCACTAGCGTGATACCGATGTTTCGTAAGAGGCAACTGCTTGGGCACTCTTCCTTTCTTTTTCTCCTTCCTTCCCCTTTCTTTCTTTTCCTGTCTTCTCCCCTCTCTCTTCTTCCTTTCTAGCTTAGACCCGTGGAAGCTGCGTTAGTTGCTTTTCTGACTGTTTGCGGGCGCTGACACGGCCTAATTGTGCCGATAGCACCATAAAACCCTCAAGAAAAAAACAAACAAACAAACAAACAGAGGCATGCAAGACTATTCTATATAATAATACTCAAGTTAAATGAAAAAAAACCTGCTAATTTCTTCTCTCAAGGGTACAAGTCCACTGTGTTTTGTTTTTTTCTTTCCTGATGGACACGAGTGAAAGTAAAAATCCAACAGGTCATGGCCAAAACTAAGCACTCTCTCTTGAGTTTTGTCAGCCTGTTTAATATTATCGATGGCTATGACTATTCCTGATGGGCATCATCAAAACCAGCTGCCAAAGCATATGAGGGCTGGGCCAGGGTTCACCTGCAGCGCCCTCTGACCAACCAATCCAGTTTCTTTTGTCCCTGCTTTACGTTTTTTTCATAGTTCTTGAGTAATTTTAAACTCACAAAGCAGTAAGCAAAGAAACGTGTTATGTCTTTGAGGATGAAAGATTTCTCCTGCCCAAGACTCGAGAACTCCATCAGACTGGCAAACAGAGGGGCGCAGTAAACGGGGTAAAAATTTTAATACCCATACCCAACAGACAAACATTTCATGTAGCAAATGTCCATCAGAAATTTTTAAAAAAACAAAATAAACAAAGTAAGTTTTGATTATAGCTGTAAATAAATCTACCTACCCTTTCAAGTAAGGACAAAGTAGCCTTCAAGGCTCCCTCTGGTCGCCCAAATGGAAAACAATATCTGAAAGAAAGAGAAGTCACTTAGTCCACATAACTACTCCCATCATTCACACAGAAAAGGAGAAAGCAAGCACTGGAAATAACTGTCCAGTTCTACTCAGAGTAAATCTTGAAAATGTGTAATTGAATTGGGACAACAATGTGTAAAAAGACGCAGCCTTTAAGAATAGGAGACAAATAATTGGTAGCTGGGTCCAAACACCTGTCTACTGTAACAACACCATCTTTCCTTGCCATGACAGAAGCCTGCATTTTACCTACTGACCTATCTGCTACTATTTTAATCATAAATGTGTAGAAATATTTTTCCCATCCTTTAAATCAATGTTCTTGAAACCAGACATTAAAAGGCTTAAAGTAAAAATAAGATAAGATTCTTCAATACAATGAATTGGAGATAAGATTTTAAAAAGTATTCCTATCACTTCATTTTTTGCTTTAAAAAAAAAAGGGAAACAACAGTCTGACAGTGAGAGAATCAAAGTTTGCTCTAAAGACATGTTTTCATTCTTTGGATAGTCTTGAATAACCCAACTAGGTTTATCCTCATCTAGACCATCTTCCACCAGAAAAATAACAAAACACATCCTACATCAGCTGCCATTAGTCTCTTACCTAAAATGAGTTATCTGGTTTTCAAGGAGAACCCGCAACCTTTCCTTGATATCATCAAAGGCATTCTTCTCTGACTGCAACACAGTGCCAAGGCCATCCGGTCTGAGCAGGGAGGGAGGCAAGGAGGGCAGAAAAGATAAATCAATACTAGCATTTTACTTCACCAGAACAGCACAAAAGGTAGATTTTTGTTGTTACAAAATAATGATAAAAGAGGCTACAATTCATTTGATTGTGCTAAAAAGCAATAGCATGGACATATGAAAAATGTAGCCTTTTTCTCAAGAAATCTAGTAGCTGTAGCCCTGATTTTTGTAAATGTACAGAGATTGCCTCTAGGGCGTTGATATCTCGATTTTTTTGGTTGAAACAAGATCTTTATCTTTATTTTGACTAAAATTCTAAAGACACTTGAAAAGATGAACATAGATTATGCATAGTCCAAAGCACATAAGGCTCAAAGGGCCAAGCCTAATTCCCCACTCTTGGCTTGTTATGTCTAGGCATTGTTATGCACAAAGGCTTACATTTTATTCCTGGTTTTCAGCACAGTTCAAAGGATTAAGACATACATGTAGTTAGTCTAGCCTTTTCCTTCACGGCCTTATGCTCCATTATCCATTTGGATTTGTTTTCTCACCAGCTTGTAGCATATAAAAAACCGTGAAACCTTGTTATACCACCCCAAGTTTTTACCGTCATTCCTGCATTCCGCTGGCTTTTTCTGAGGTACGGTCTGGTCACTTTCATATAAAAACCGTCAGGAACAGCTCTCGCTATGCCACCATTCTCTTTTAGCGCCAGATTACTAGTGGCCCCATGGTTGGCAGTATAACGAAGTTTCAGTGTAACCTCTTTAAATCATGTACCTCCTCTGGCACAGACCTTTTCCTCATTCAGCTCATAAGATAACTTTGATGTCTTCCTTCAACAATTATAAATTTTCACAAGCACAACGATTTTCATTCAAACAGACAGATATACAAATTACAAGAGAAAAGAGTTCTTACCTATTTCCATGTAGATGAGAGGCACAGAAAGCCAAACTAAAATGAATAAGGGTGGGATCAATAAGGATTCCTTTCTCCCCTCTTTCCAACAAATCGTTGATGTAACATAAGTGACGATGGCAACCCCTCACCCCATAGCGGGCACAGTACTCATCCAGGACAAACACTTGGCCAGGGCTGAACCACCCCTGCAGACAAAACGTGTGTGTAACATCTTAACTAACTTCAATAAATTCGATGAAACTTCATAACATCAAGATATACCTTGATTGCTTGACTGAATAAAATTTCATAACAAGTAAGAATTTTTTTTAAATGGTGATGATTCCATCAAAGTTAAAAAAAAAAATTTCGGGCAAAGGCAAAGTAAGCCAGGCAAGGAAAATAACCTGCAACTAAAAAAACAAACGAACATTAACATACTATGTAGAAAATAAAAGACTTTGCTTAAAATACCAAGTTGACGGCAATTTGGTAAACTTGATCATAGGAGAAGATTCTATTGCGCAAAACAACTAAAAGAAAAACGTGATTACCATCATGATGGGTAACCCGTTTACCAGTAGTTCAATATTTATGGCAAAAGTTAAGTAGCATTTTTGTTCTGGCAGGCCTGTACCACACCAGGGATTAGAATGATGCTCAGGTAAAGACATATTTCAAATCATGATACACCGGCAATTCTAGCGTACGGGCAAAAATTGACCCAGTCTCTACTAGCTTCCATGGTTTGGATGAAATTTCATAACATCAAGATATAGCTTAATAGTTTAATTGAATAAAATCACAACAAGAATTTTTTAAAGCAATGATGATTCAACTACACAGAGCACTGCTAAAATTCACTGGCCAAAAAACAAAACCAAAATCTATGATATATGAGCAAAACATACCATATTAATAATACACCACAAAATAATAACAAATCAGTTTTCAAACTGTGCGTCATTTGCTGAACAGCCTCTAATTTTTGAAACTTCAATTTTCCAATAACAATAAAAAGACATTAACAACTGGAAAGTTTGAGGCAGGAGAGAGGAAGTGAATATCTTACTAATTTCAACAAATGTGATTAAAATAAGTTAAAAAGCAGTTTATATTCAAACAAGCGATTTGAAAGACAGTTCTACTATTCACAATTTGCAGCATAAATAAAATGAGGATTTTAAGCTCCTGAATTTCGATTCTCATTCACTACAATTAACCCTCTATCTTCTAACTCTGATCTATGTTGAACTATCATCAAAGATATCTTCAATTATTTGTCACTTATACTACAAGCTGCATCATCACTGTGTTTTTAACTGTCATTACCAGGCAGGTGTACGCATCATTCAGTCTATAATCCAAGGTCAGGGTTTGGAGAAGGCTGAACAGCTCATGGTGTTCAAAATTGCATGGGTTGGCAGTGACAAACTCATCGAGACCGTGTTTGCGAGCTCTGTCAGCATCTGGTGAACAAAAGAAAGAAAGACATAAGAGACAATCATTTCAGACAATGTTTAACCATTTTGCATATATACTTCCCATTACAACGGTAGGAGGCAATTCCCTCTCTTTATGAAATAAACACATTTTATGAATGAACCACCATTCTACATATATAATTTACGAAAATTATCCAGCTTTGACAGAGCCAACAACTTCAGGAAGTAAAGAAAAGTAACATTTTCCTCTGCAAAGAAAACAAGTGTGATACTGAAAGATTAAGCGTACCTCTTTTGTTTTTTTTTAGTAATAAGTATAATAGAGCTCTGATATGATATCACAGGCTTTCATTTTTCTTCTTCTCTTAAAAGTGCCATATGAATGGCAGGCAACATCTGAACACTGAATTGACATTGCCCATTCATTGCCCGCAATTAAATCATTTTAAAACCAACAGACAAGATATCCATATCAACCCAGAAACATTCAATCTTCATGCTAAGAAAGCACAGCCCTCCTATTCAAATACAATGAAGAACTGAGCCAAAATGCATAATAGGTTCAGGAGCATGCGTTGATTTGATGACAAGCTCTATGGGAAGACAACTACTGCTGATGGATATAATGTTTAAATAGCTACTAAAATCCTATTTCCGCTCAGTCAATTAACATTAAACTTCAAAACCTATAAAAGCAAAAAGATCAATTTAATAACTTCTTATGCAGACAGACAAACATATCAATAAAAGATATCCTAGTCCTAATCTTCATGTTCTGTAGGGACCTTATCTTTTGCTCTTAAAAAAAAGACAAGCATTACAATTTGTTATCTATCTCATTTATCTTACGAAGAATGTTTCAGAGCCTTTGTGTGTGTGTGTGTGTGTGTGTGTGTGTGTGTGTGTGTGTGTGTGTGTGTGTGTGTGTGTGTGTGTGTGTG
>JAUEKY010002129.1:0-2500 GCA_031833965.1 Scyllaea pelagica
GATAAAGGGCAGTTCACTTGTAGCACTAAGGGTAACCGGTTCGAACCCTGCTGGGACGGTGCAAAGTTGAGTCCATGGAAAAGACTGCTTACACACAATTTCCGACTCCACTTAGGTGCACGAGAATACCTTGCTGTGAAAAGCGTTATCTCTACTGGAAATAAAATGATGTTTGTTTAAGTATGGCCTATTCACCGTAAAGTGCTTTAAGCAAGTTGAGGGAATGATATAATGATCAGTACAAAAACTCCAATTTTTTTCATAGCGATCCATAACCTGAAAGGTGTCCATATTTCTCTTTTTTACAAACAGGCTAAAGAAAAAAGGAAAAATAAATAAATCAACAGCAGAGAACGTAATCCTCAGAAATGTTTTGTTGTCTGAATACTTTTGCTTAAGTTGTTTTCTATAGTAAGACAAAAGATCGACAATGCTTACGCGTACGGAAAGAAGCAAAAAGCCTTGAGCAGAGGAAGATTTGAAAATATCATTATAAAGAGAAAGAAGGGATTCAATTCGAGGTGAAATTAATAGCCTGACTTCCACCCAACTCCGTTATTGATGTCATCGCTTTCAGGGCTCCCTCATCACGTGCCCACATTGATTTTGACGGCCAGAAACAATGCCCCTTTCTCTAATCTATGGAATCCAAATACAAGGGTTCTTTGCGGGTTCAGATAACGATTTTCCTCTCGCAACAAATCTTTGCACTCGAAAATGCGGCATGATATTATTCTATCCCTCGCAATATTTTTCTTTCTATTTTTGTTAATTATATTACTTTCTCTCCATTTAGATGACTTGCCAGTCATTTTAATTATTTCTTATCATAAACTGGACTGGGCATGAATTCATTATATTGTTCTAAAAGATATTTGTATAAACGAAATGTGAAATTGCTAGTTCCTTTTGTTGTTATTATTTCTCTTTATCATATCATTTTGTTTCTAGGGTCTTGTTTATCTATCATTCATTTTAGTTTTGATTTATTTTGTTTCATAGCTTTTGTTTTGCTGTTTTTTATGTGGAGAGTAGCCTAGGCATTTGTCACATCTTATTATGCGTTATGCGGGATAATCAAACAAATTATTTTTAACCAAAGGGCAAAACAGTAAATATCACCAGAACCAGAGTTGTTTATACGATTAAGAAGAGTTCCATTGCCAATGGACTCCAGCACAGGGAAGCACCAGTGAAAACCTAACTCTTAACAATGGTGTCTAAATAAAACCTCCGGCGAACGTTCTTGCACAAACCTTCATTAGTGTATATTCCTTAAACTAAGACGTAACCAAGTCTCATTTTATTGATCTCATTTTAAGCTAGCGCTTCAACGTCCCTTAACCTCTACAATGTCCCAGATACAATTAAGCACAATCTGTAAAACTAATAGATACAACTGTCTTTCAACAAGCACTTATATTGGCATAAACCTAACACCCACGTCTAAAGAAGAAACCCTGTGTGCCATTCACGGCTTCTTTCAAGTCCGCTTGATGTTTCTCACCAACAATCATTTTTAATCCTCGTTAAGATTGCCAAGATCGACAAACCCTTTGATCCTCCTCGTACCTATCCATGTCTGCCCGCCATTACGGGAAGTGTCATTAACAACCACCAATTCCCAGCGTTCCTTGCCTACCACACATCCGCCCCGCGAGCTCCCTTTGGGCTGATGGTCGTAAAGTGAATTGAACTTTTGCATCAATTTGGCTGATGCCTCGTGCTGTAACAGCGATGACTGGGGTGTCATTTCTCTAATTGAATTAATGTCACGTGGTGCTCCTGGCCGGGGCTCCTGAGAGTTGATAGTAGCCCCTGTCACGCAGGCAACGCGGGGTGCAAACACTGGTGGGCGCACCTATGTGCATTACGCTAATTATTGTAGTTGTAGTACACTGTTGACACTGCAAATAATTGACAGTATTCCACCTTGTCCTATCTCTATGATCTGGGGCAGAAAAAATACCTCATTAAAAAGTTTCTACTCCAAATGATTTTGTTTTTGTAAATTGATAATAAGCCATAACCTACAATACAATCCTTTTCTGCTCGAAAAGCCTTGTTACTGTTACCATAATCGTTGCAATTCGTTTTAATATGATTCTCGTTTTGATTCCGAAAAAGAAATTTAATCAAAGTTTTTATCATTTATATAAAGTTATAATTCCGGTCCTATGATATTGAAAACAAGTCTTTACGGAAAGCTGACAACAGAATGCTGGCTTCAACTAAGGCTGTTATTGGGTTATTCTAAATTCATTGACGGTCATGTGACTGGTGCTTTCATCACCTTAGATACCGGTTGTCATAATCTCCACTCCTCTTTTGATGATAATAACAGCATGATTGGCATCATAATTTATTGTGCACCGATGAACCACATCCAGGAGCTGGGTGTATCGTAAAATCAAGATCGACAACCTTGAAATCAGCCTCTAAGGAAGTTGATAGGAGCTGCAGCCATAGAGGGTTAAACAGATAACAAGGCTTAGTCATA
>JAUEKY010002129.1:7500-12205 GCA_031833965.1 Scyllaea pelagica
ACTGCAGCCTTCAGCCAGGGATTCCTCCTCCACATCTGTGTTCCCACCTATTATCAGTCTGAATGTCGGAGGACATTTGTACATGACTCGACTCTCCACCCTCCTCAAATACTCAGACTCTATGCTCGCCTCTATGTTCAGTGGACGTCACCAGATTGACAAAGATAAAGACGGCAATTTTTTCCTGGACAGTAATGGTGTAGTGTTTGGCCACATTCTAGAATTTCTGCGGTACGGGTCGATGCCCAGCAACGACATCACGTACCTGGTTTTCCGTGACGCCAACTATTATGGTTTATACGACTTGGTGGAGAAGCTGCAACTAAAACCAGAGATTGCTGTGATAGCCGTCAAAGAAGCCCAGCGAGCCCAGTTCCCTGATTACAACAACGTGAAGGAAGAAGTTATCAAAACCGCAATGTCTCGCGCGGTGGTGAACCGTGCTGGAGACGTCTATATCTATGCATTCCGTAAAGAGTTCAAACCCAGAATTCCAAATTTCAATCCGAAGCACGGCTGTGTCATAGAGAACGCCCAGGTGGTCATTGGACCCTGGGAAGGTCCCGCGGATGAGGATACCTTCTTCCGTTGTTTGGAGCATGACCTGCAAGAGGAAGGATTCACTCTGCGGCCGCATGAAGGTAAAAAGAAGTGCAAGTACTACTTTGGACAGACGTGTCAAAAGAGTATCTTTAAGGTGACCATTTTGTTTGACTGAGCGAAGTCAATATTTTACTAATGTTGTTGTATTGTCATTATATCATGTCATTCATGTCTTTATTTACTATTATATTATATATATGTTATAATATATTTGAAATTTATGATGAAATTATGTCTCAAAGCTTACATGAATAAGGGGAAATTCTTTATTCTTGAATATGTATTGTCTTTTGTGTGCTTTGCATCAGTGATGTTATGATGCATGAAATATCTGAATCTGAATATATTATATTAGTCTTCACAATTAGAATAAATCCCTGTATGCAAAATAATGTTACAACTGGGGATATATGTTGAGCACTGCCTTGTACTCGTATTTTTCTCAAGGTGCTCAGAAATGATCAAAACTAGAAATTCTATCTGTAAAATTAAAATTCTTATCAGATGTATAAATATCTCTGATGTCGAAAATATGCTATATGTTACGCACTTGAAATTTTATTACAGAGAGTTCCACTTATATGTCATGAAATTTCAATGATCTCATAGCTAAAAGTACTGACTTGATAAGTTATTATCATTATTTTGTTGTTGTTGTTGGGGTTTTTTTTTTCTTTTTTTTTGTTTTGTTTTTTATCATTTGTAGTCGTTAACTACCATTTTTGGATGAATTTTACCACCCCCACCACTAAGTCATATCCTTTTTTTAATATTTGTGGGGTAATGACTTGTTTTTCAGGCAAATAAGTATCAAAATGTTATTGGAAGTGGAAAATGGAGTTTGTGGTCTATCACCGTTTATAATTCACAATAACAGCATTTCCAAATAGAACTGGTTTACAAACTCTTGACCTCTGATTTTTCAAATAGGTTCTTATGATTTCTAGCTCTGTGAGGAATCTGTGTGGAGTAAGGCCCTTGGAGGGCATACGGTTCATTCCATAGCCATGTCTTTGTAGCAACCTGTCAATTTGTCATTTATCCCCTCTTATTCATCTAATCCTTTTATTGTAAAACTCAAGCGGTTGTTTTACAGTAAATCACCATCGAGTACTTATGTTGATTATGATAAATATTTATGTTGATTATGATGCTCTACAGATGCATATCATTATTGTTTCTTATTTGATAATCTGTATTGAAATGCTAAGAGAAATCCAAGCAATTGAAAATCCAAATGGCTCTCACTCAACTGTCCAGTGAGTTCTTAGTCTTAGCATCCCTGATCGTTAGAGTCACATGACACAAGCCTGGTCAAGGTTTGTTTCTAATTATAACCCTTGATGAAAGACCCTCCAAAAAACAGTCAATTTCACAGTCTCTGTTATTGGCTAGTCTGCTCCTCTTATTGACAATGAGAGTTGAAATTTTGACAAGTATTCAACTGAACTCTTTAATGTATTTTTTTTTCTTTTACGTTTACATAGTTACATGGTGTTGAGTTTCATCTGCTATCATGGACTAGCTTTTTGGAAGATGTTAATCACTATGTTTTGAACTGTTGGAAATGTATGAATGTATTTAAAGCACACAATACTAGGTTAATGTGATCACGAGATAAAGATGATAAGTGGACCATTATAAAACTGCAAATGGGGAAATACACCATTACCATTTCATATTCTTATACTCTGTTTTCAACCTTGTTCATATCATGCTCTGTCTTCAAAATACCTTTAACAAATTCTTTTTATTTCATCCAAATGTCTTTTTTTTCCCTCCCTTTTTAATGATTTGCTTCACTTTTGTGATCATTTATGGTGTCAATAAGAGAGTTGTTGCTCAATATCTTAAGACTTATCATGTATAAATCAAGGAAGAAAAGCAAGGTTGGCGTGTGTCACTCATCTTCTACTTATTGTTTTGTTTCGTTATCAGATCCCCTTAGTACCGCTCAATAGCAGTGTAGGGACCCAACATAATGTTTGAAACCAGAATGTGTCAAAAGTATAAGCACAATTTGATACCAAACAAAAGTCAGGAAAAACTCTGAGTCAAGAGATTATGACAAGCAGGTGGCTAGCCCACTGTGCCCACTCTAAAATGGCTCAAAGAAAATACACATTGAGGTGTACATCCAGGGAGGTCAAATAAATTTTAATGTAGCCTGAGATTCTACTTACAGCCTTATCTACAAAGAAACGCTTCTTTGTCACTACAGGCACCCTCTACTTATTATTTTCTCTAATTTGGTTACGCATTGCTTATCCTCTTTTAAGGATGTTTTTTTCTTGTATGTGTTGGTTTATTCAAGGTCACACTCTTTGTAATTTATTGAATGGCTCATGAAAGTAGAAGAGTAGTAAAAGCAAAGGGCGACAGGAAACAACAAAACTCAACAGCTTTTCTCTAATTTTAATTTCTAAATATTTTGTTTCCAGGTTTCTACCGTATGATATTACTTTTTGCTCTTAGCCAAGTTCAGTCCATGTTGCCATGTTCAAATTAGTCTTGAGACTAACACTGTAACTATTTGTGATGTTTAGATCTTTTTGCTCTTTCAATAAGCTTGAAACTACCATTCTATAAACATCTTGTGACTGGTTGTGATCTTTACATCTTTTTGCTCTTTGAAAAAGTTTTAAACTACCACTTTACTCACATCTAGTAACTTTTTGTGATGTTTACATCTTTTTTCTCTTTCAATAAGTTTGAAACTACCACTTTATTCACATATTTTGACTGATTGTGATCGTTACATCTTTTTACTCTCTTAAAGGGTAAGCATGCAGTTTATCTTATGGGGTTTTTTTTCTTGGAGAGAGAGAATTTTTATTACTGTAAATCATCTTTCTCAGCCACGGTTTCTAGCAGGGCTTATTTGTCTCTGCTGCTGATATCCACTGATAAGACCTCAGGTGTTACAAGGGCCCTGAGATAGCAGTAATCTCATTTGAAAAACCAGCATTTCCCGATTACTTCTGGTAAAAGGAATTTTTTTTCAATCTACCGATATTAACTTTTTGGAGATATTCATAGTCCATTTTATCAAATTTGTCTGATATCATCGTTTTTGAGATATTCATAGTCCATTTTATCAAATTTGTCTGGTATTATAATAATATCAAATTTTTTTATTGGTTGTTTGGCAAATAATAGGATTAATACAAACGGAAGCAGTGGAAATTACCAAGCAACAGACATACAAATCGGCACCTCTTTAGTGTGGAGTGGTTAATTATTTTATAGCGATTTTCACTCTGTTTGAAATGAAACCTGTTGCCCAAGGAAATTGTCAATCGGAACAGCTTTTGGCAGCGTCAGGCTTCTTATTGAATTCTTGGCTGTGACTGCTGCAGCGATTCAACATTTCAAAAGATTTGGCAGCATTTTGATAATTGTTCATTGATTCTTCAATGGACTTCAATATTTATTATAATTCTAGTTATTTGATTTGTGCATATTGTTTTGTTTTTTTTTGTTTTTTTTTTTTTGTCAAATGTTTAACTAGCATATTTTTCTTTATTTTACAAGGTAAGTTGCCATTATATAGTGTTTAGAAGTGAGGAAAATTAATTGGTCAATATTTTGAAATGTTTTCATAAAATGATACAAGTGTGAGTAGGTCCATTGATTTAACCATTTGAAGAAATGTTTGAATTGCAAAAAGAAAGCAAATTGGCTGTTTTGAATCTTTTGGTTGAGAAATTTTCTTCTTAATGATATATTTTACTGCAATTGATGTAATCTCAATGTCAATTGTGTTGTAAATATGTGTTACAAGTATGAAGAGATTTGTGTTTTAACAAATTATTGAACTACAATTTTCTTTACAGGACTGTTTTTTTTTAATCAAGGCATATGATGTAGATTTATTTATCTAAATTGACAATATTGGTTTTTGAATTTTACAAAGAATATTTGCAGCTGTACCCCTGGTTCTACCATCTGTCTAACATGATGATCTAACGTGAGGAGTGACTGTCTCAAGGTTACATCAGGTGTCAAAGATAACCAGATTTTTTGCGGGTGGTTGGCGGGAGCACTGGTGTGGTCCTACTTCTGTTAAGTGTGCTTTACTGTCATCCTCATCCATCTTTCC
>JAUEKY010002240.1:0-18706 GCA_031833965.1 Scyllaea pelagica
ATTCAATCGGCCGTATCGCTGAGATCCGCTCATGAGGCAAGCTTGGAGAGACTGCACACGTTGTTCGTACGGCAAATGACGCAATTAAGGGTCAAGCTGCCCGTCGTCACGATGGTGTCTTCTTAGATCCCGCTACAGGCGACCCAATCGCTGTCCAAGGTCCTCAATTACCGTCTGTTCTTGCTGGAGACCGTACTCCTAACAACGGAAGCAGCTCTGACAGCCTAAATGCTCCTCAAACCGCTGTAAGTTGGGTTGCTGAGTCGATGCCGGACTATCGAGAGGGTGGACGGACGTTTGGTGACTATCCTCAGACCGATATCACGCTTCAGACGACTAATTTCGCAAATAAAGTCCGTGATTTTGGTGCGCGTGCTGGATTACCTGCATTAAGTCAAGTTTCTGCCAATATTCGCTCCGTTGAAGAGTTAGATAAAGTTGTTTCCTATATTGCGAACAATTCTCAACAAGGATTGACCATTCCTGACCCTCAAAGGCCAGGTGCATCGCTCCCTGCCGGAAATAAGACAGTTGCAGGTGTAATGAACGCTATTGGAATGACATTAGGCGAACAACAACAGTTTGCCAACGCAATGTTCCAATTAGACGCTGCTCGTCGCTCAAGTGTTAATCAAAACCCCACTGGCACGTATTTATCACGTACTGGTGAGCCAACGAAGGGCGTTCAGTTTGATGCAGCTGAAGCAATCAACAGTTCCGAAGGTTCTGCCAAAGTTGCACGTATTCCTAAGGGTTCAACCATCCGTACAGGCACTGACGCGTCTGGTAGGCCACAGCGACGCTCTATTGTTACTCAGCTAGCTCAATTAGACACACCTGGTGCACAAAAGCCGTTTATCGGTCAAGTGCAGGGTGAGAAGCCTCGTGTGAACCGTTTTAACCGCACTGGTGAAACAGAGCCTGACAAGATCGACAGCTCACTGCGAGTACAAGCTGAAAGCCGCGCACGACGTGATAAGAAGCCTGTAGATGAGGCACAGTTAAAAGATCGGCAGACTAAAGCTAAACTTGTACAAGAGCGTGAAAAACGTGACTCTCGTAAACGAGAGGAGCAACGTAAGTTAATTCAACAATACACTCCGGCAAATCTCCGTCAGCGAGGTCGTTACTCATGAACTTCGATTATTCAGATGCAAACGTAGCCCAAGGTAGGGCTAACCAAGATATGGCGAAGGAGCAACCAAGTACCTTCGCTACCGATAGCGGGGCGGACAGCATCAGGCAAGTGACGGCGTTAGACAAGCCGAAGCAGAGGATGGCGGGGGAGATGGGTAACAGGATTATGGAATACCTGACCAATCCAGATGAAAAGGAACGAACTGATTCGTGGATGTCGATGTTTGAGTTATCTAATGAAGGTCAGCAGTTCAACCAAGCTAAAATGGGTGGAGCACCTCAATAAAGATAATCATGATTAGACGTATGGCAGGTGCCGCACTTGGTGTAGGCAAAAGTTTATTCAAAGGTATGGGTCCTACTGAAATCGTAGGACGTTTAGCCCCTGATGCTTTATTTGGTGTGATGGAAGGTGTTATGACACCTGGTGATCTTGGAGATAAAATTATTGCAGGTAGCGGTGCAGCAATCGGTGGTGCAACTGGTGGTTTAGCTCTTGGCAAACTTGGTGGATCAACACCTGCCGGTTTCTTATTGGATATGGGTGGTTCTATTGGTGGCGATATGATTGGACGTATGGCGTCTGACCAAATTCTTCGTGGCAAGGATGCAATCAGTGGAGGCAAAGGTCAAACACCATTTGAAAAGATGGGTGAGCAGCAGCAGTTAGAGATGATCCAAGCTGGAAAGACACAAGCACTTGCAGAGCTTGGCTTACTGCCTTCTAGTTATCAGCAGTATTTGGTTGATCCTACAACTGGGATGGGAGTGAACTGATGGCTAGCCGTAGAGAACAGATAACTAATATTCTCAAAGGCTTAAATCCATTAGATCCAAAAGTACGACAAGACTTTGGTGAAGGTTTTAAGGATGACTACGGCATCGGTCGTGAAGACACGACTAAGATGTTCTACCGCCAGCGTGAGCTTGCAGGAGAGCAGTCAGAAGCTCCACGCATAGACAATATGCTGGGCAATCACCCAGGCATTATTCGTACAAAAGAATTAATTGGTAAGACATCACCTGCAGAGAATCAGGCTTTACAAGAAAGCAAGATGAACTTACGTGGCACGCCTGCACACAAAGCAGGTCAGATGCTTGGTACTGCTGCTGCTGATCTGACCCAAGATCGAACACGTAGTATCTACTGGCTCTTGAATGCACTGCAAGCTACAGGAGAAGTCATCAATGAAAAAGCTTTATCTATTGCAGCTCCGTCGCTATACAAAAAAAGCCCTGTAAAAACACAGAAGGGTGACAGAAATCTGCAAATGAAGAATAAGAGAGATCTAGAATATATGGAACAACAGGGTATGGTCCGCAAGGAAGGTACACCTGGCGATATGAAGTATATCCCCACTAGAGGCTATAGCACCCAAGATGGAGAGCTGCAAAAGCGAAACTACAATCCTGGAATGATCCAAGCACTGGCTATTCCTACTGGGATTGCAATTAACAGTGGTCTCGGATTACTTACTCCATTTGGCGGTGCTGAAGGATACAAAGCAGCTGTACCCGATAAAGAGGATCCTTCTAAATCTGCCAATGTTCCGCTTGAAGTAGGTTTGAAATATATTATGGGTCGTACTGGTCAGCTTCTGCCATACAGTGAGTTTAGTCAGGTGCGTCCGGATGTTAGCCGTGAAGAGTACAACAAATATCAAGCATTTAAGTATGACAAGTCTGAAGATTACAATCCACTAGATGGTGACTTCAGCGTAGGTGCAGGTGCCATTCGTGGTACAACTGAAGGCATCCACGGACCTGAGATTCAATTCTTAGGTAGAAGCCTTCCTGTTACTACTGGAATTGTGCCCTATGCATCAGCACTTGCTGGTGGAGTAGTTGGGGCACGTATGGGCGTACCGAAAGGTAAAGCTGCTAGCCGTGGCTTAATGGGTGGTATGGCTGGTTTAGCTGTTGGTCAAGTTGGAGGTAATATAATTGAACAAGAGAGACGTCGTCGTAACTCTGTAGAAAACCAAATGGAAGGCGGTAACGCCGAAGGATACTTGAGGTAATTATGCGTTTTGCAGGAACACAACTCTCTAACTTTATGGGAGATACTACTGACTTCTCTCAGATTGCCGGAACAGCATCAAACGGACGCAGGATGGAACGTCAAGCAGCAATGAAAGGTGAAGGTATGGTAGCTAATGCTGGTGTACAAAGCTTAGGTAAAATCCAATCTGCACAGTATCAAGCCGATTCAATTGTTGCTCAAGGTCAAGCTACAGGTCAGTCAGCAGCGGCTAGCGGAATGGCTAGTGGAATCAGCAGTTTATTTAGTGGCTTTGGTTGATATTGATAAACTAGACAAAGGTTATCTATAAAGATATGGCACGAAGTTACTCACAGGGCTTTGCTCCTGGATACAACAGAAAAGGTTTTGAAGGACAAGGACCTGTAATTACTGGTGGTGCTGGCTTTAGTTCAAGCCTTGGTGATACTGTCAACCTAGGTAATGCTTACGGTTCACTGCGTAAATCAGGTACACGCTTTGATGAGCTTGCAGCAACGAGTGTTGCAAATAGAGCTGCTGAGCGTGCTACGGCTACAGAGATGGAAGCACAGGCGCACGCCACTGGTTTAGCAACTATGGCGGATGTAAAGTCTAATAAGTTAATTGCCGAAGCACAGGAAGAAGCAGCAAAAGCTCAAGCAAAAGGATCAATGATGGGCTCTGCGTTTGGCGCAATTGGTTCTATCGGTGGTGCTTTAATTGGCCTTTCTGATGAAAGCACAAAGCACACTGTTGAGCGTATCGAAGATGCTCTGGCTACACTTCGCGATCTTAAACCAGTCACGTTCTACTATAAAGAAGAATTTAGTATGAGCCCTGAGCGTATGCATCACGGGTTCATTGCACAGGATTACGCAAAGGTAATGCCTGATGCAACTTACTATGACGAAGAATTAGGTAAAATGTGTATTGACACTAGTGAGTTAATCGGCTTACTTGTTCGTTCTGTACAACAGCTTGAAACCCGTATTGCACGGATGGAAGCAGCCAACGCATTAGCAGGAGTTTGATGATGTTACCTACTGGATATACCTATCACCCAGCACCTTATATGACATCCCAGCCTCTGCCAGGTCAAGGTCGAGGAATGCTTAATGCTGTAGGTGATGTCGCTAATACTGGATTAAGTGCTTTAGGTGGATTAGGTGTTTCACCTACTACTCAAGCATTGCAGCGGAACGCTATTGGCGGTGGAGTAGAAACTCTGCAAAAGCTAATGGGCTATACAGATGACACCGCAAAGCTTGGCGGTCGTATGGCTAAAGCCGCTTTGTATAAAAATCCTCTTCTTCGTGCTGGTATGAAATTTGGTGGACCCCTTGCTGCTGGTCTTGCAGTTGGTGATGTCCTAACTGGTGAAGAGAGCTTAGCTAATAAAGGTATGGATACAGCAATGATGGCAGCTGGCGGCTTCCTTGGGTCTGCAGTACCTGTTGTTGGTACAGCATTAGGAGTTGGCTTAGGTAAAGCTGCAAGTGATGCCGTTCAGTTTATTGGTGGCGGAGGCAAGTCTGCCGAACAGCGTAGAATGGAAGAAGCATTAGCTGCATTACGTGGAGGTCAAATCTGATGTCACAGCTGACACAAGGAGCCCAAGATTTACGTGACGCACAGCAGCGGTTAAAGACAGGTAATTTTTTTACTGACTTTCTTATTGATCGTATTGAAGAAAGTGTTCAGCCTGATGGAAAAGGCGGAACAAAGACAACTGGTGGAATGGGCTTTTTAGGCGATCGCCTAGGTCTTGATTCAACTGAGATACGAAAACGAAAAGAATCATTTGACACTCGTGTTCAAACGGATACAGCAATTGACAACTCAGGTGCAACAAGAGCCGAACTTGAAGAAGCTGCAGGCAAGCCTATTACTCGCTCAGCTGACGTTAATTCAGCAGTTAGGGCTTTAAAAAAGGCAGAAGGTAAAGAAAAAGTAGATGATGTTCGCAAGTACGAAGCGGATGTGAGGGCTGGTGCCCACCGTGACAGTATGGAGATCCTTACTGCACAGCAATCATCTTCAGACCGTAGATTCTTGATGCAGCTAGAAAATGCTGCAGAAGATCGTCGAGCTGATCGTGAACTGCGCCGTGATCAGCAAGCGTATCAAAATCGTGCACTTGACCTCAAAGAAGCACGTCTTGATCGTAAAGATCGTCAAGCTGCTATCCAGCAGATGATGGCAGGCTTAGCTCAGATGGGTGCAAGTATCGCTATTTAATTTTGAAAACCAAAAATAGCTTCGTCTCTAGCTTGTGAGTCTTTTTTCAAGCCAGACCAACGTTCCCATCCATATTTTTTACCAAACTCATATGCCATCTTATCTTGATTGGCAGGAGTAAACAAATCATTGTCATTAAGGCCTGCAAACGATGCAGCTTCTCCAAAGCTTCCAGTGTTGTGTGTGAACTGATAAGCACCTGTAGCATGAATCTTTCCGCTAGCTCCTAACTGCTTGATCTCACCAATAGTCATATCAGTTAGGTTCTTACCAAACCTGCCATTTTTTGCTGATCCAGAACCAATAGGATCAAACTCTGTTTTACCTCCTAAGTTATATGCGTTATAGCCATAAGGTCCAGACTCTACTCGTCGTATAGCAGCTAATCCTTTAGTTGCTGCAGCAGAGAGACTAGAAACAGCTTTACCAGTAGAAGGAACAGGTGTGGTCTTGGGAGCTACAGCATCAGTCCCGCTAGAGAGCGGCGCACTAGGCTTTGGGAGGGTGCTATTACCTGAAATTTCTTTTCTAAACGCCTCAATTTGATCAGTCGCTCTAGCATCTCTTTGCCGATCATACAATTCGGCTTTAGCGTTCATTTCATCACGCATTCCTTTAAGCTCCGCACGCTCAGCCTTATCTTCTTTACTCTGCTGCAGACCAACGTAACCACCAGCGATAGCACCTAAGCCACCGACAATGCCAGCCATACGTTTTGCTGGACGTTTGATATCGTTAATCTTCTGCTGACTTTCAATTTTATTTTTAGTGTCTTTCACACTAGCAAAAGCTTTCAAACCAGCTTGAGAAACTTGCCCTTCTGCTTTCATTGCAGCACGACGTTCTAACGAACGACCCTTGATCGCTTCATTAGCAATTTTTGTATGGTCAACAGAAGTAGAGCGTCCTGCCTCAAACACCTGATCTGTTGCTTTATTGACGTGCCCCGCCAGTCCAGAAAAGTTACCACGTTTAACAGAATTGAATTTCATCTCTACTGTCATTATCTATATCACCATTGTAGTTAGATAGAATAGTCATATTGACTGGTCTTCAAATCAAATGGCAAAGAAGAAGGGTAACACTAATCCAGGATATAACCGTTATCAGCAAATTATGGATGCGTACGCTAAGTACAAGCCTGGTAAAGGTGAATCTGATATTAAGTATCAGAAGATGGCGATGGCTGGCAATATGACAGAAAAAGCATTTGATGCTGATGCTGCTAAAGAAATGGCTTTGACACAAGCGGGCATTTCAGCAGACCTTGCATCTCAAGAAGCTGACCTGCAGATGCGTAATGAAAGCAACGCACGTGCCGAAGAATTTGACTACGGTATGAAGTCAATGGGCGCACAGTTTGATTATCAGAATAAGTTTGCCAATTCTCAGTACGACCGTGATGTCGGTATGTTAAATGCTACTGGCGTGCAAGACCGTAAGAATATGCAAGCACAAGGACAACAAGATCGATTAGGCTTACAAACTAAAGGAGCACAAGATCGTTTGAGCATCGGCGCTCAGGGCAAACAAGATAGAGCGAATATTACAACTCAAGGCAAAGTAGATATTAATAAGATCGGCGCTTCTGGTAAACAAGACCGATTGACCATTGGAGCACAGGGCACACAAGATCGATTGAATATCGGCGCTCAGGGTGACCAAGATGTTCGTAAGATTGGAGCTCAGGGTGACCAAGATGTTCGTAAGATTGGAGCACAAGGTGATCAAGACGTTCGTAAGATTGGTGCTTCAGGTGAGCAAGACCGATTGACTATTGGAGCGCAGGGTGACGACAATCGTAAAACTATGGGTTACCAGGACAAGCTTGATGCTGGAAAAGAGAACCGTCAACAAGCTCGCTCACGCTCTCTTGCTCGGGCATTCTGATGACTACATCTACAACTACAGGTAAGGTCTATCTCACGGCAGTAGACCAGTGGCTCGATAGCCTACCTGCTTCTGAATCTGAAAGCTTCAAAGAATTTGCTGAAGTTACTCCGAGCATTATTGAAATTTGGGTATATGCCGGTATCTGCGGATACGAGGGTACATTCAATGACTTAGGCCGTTGGGTGAAGATGAAGTTTAAGAAGCTCGATAGGCGAGGTATTCTCAATAGTGAAATCAGTGCATTGCATAGTGATATCCAAGAACTGCGTATGGCAGTAACCAGTGGAGAGATTAAAGGCAGTGATGGAGCTGCTCGTCTGGCTGCACTTGAGAAAGAACTTCGTAGTCATATTGAGACTTCTGAGCGATTCAATAAGACAACAGATAAGCGTGGACTTATCCTTGCTGGTGCTGACCGCGTGATGCGTGAGCTTACGGCAATCTTTAAAGATGACCCTCAGTTTGCTGAGCCTATTGAGAATGCAATGAATGCTGTATGGGCGAAAGTCTACAGTGAAGTATCTAACTAATGTCTAGTCAGTTTCTTCCACCACTTCCAGAATTACCAGCTTTACCTGAACTTGTTGATTCTGGAGTAACTGGTTTACGTCTACAAGGGACACTGGCTAAGGCATTGCCTCCAATGGCAAATGTTGGGTCTATGACTAATGTTCGTCAGATGGAAGCAGAGCAGTACGCAAATGACATTCGTGCTGCATTCGACATTTCTCGTCAATACGATAAAAGAAGCCAAGCAATAGCTCGTGCAAAAAATCGTCAAATGGAAAGGTACGCTAAGAATTTTGGGGTACGTTAAACTGGGGCTAAAGTATTAACTTTATGGCAATACCTAGCGCAGCTTTAGCATACAGACGTTCAGCATTAATGACAGCTACGAAGGTAACTGTTAAACCACCAAGTGAAGAAGTACTTAGAGCGAGAGATAACTTTCAAGACTTCTGTAAATATATGGGTAAGGCTCCAGCAAATCATATGTTGGAGTGGCATAACGAACTTTGTACAGGAACAGATAGCGAATGTCTATTAGGAATCGGCGGACCCAATACAGCGATCCTCGCACCACGAGGTTCTGCGAAAAGTACTGTCCTTGGTTTGTTTGCTGCTTGGATGATCGGGAGACATGCAGCTGCAGGGCAAATGCTTCGCATCCTGTACATCGCTTATATGGTGGACATTAGTCGTGCAAAATCAGCAACAATCAAAGGAATCCTCACGAGTAATAAATATCGGGAAATATTTCCAATGGTGCGTTTATCAAAGATCAAACGCTCCGACGAATATTGGTCAATCGACTACGAGTTCGCGGGAATTGATACTGCGGGAGAAGAAGCTTTCACTATTGCGTGTGGTGGTCTCAAAGGTGCAATCACCTCAAAGCGTTCCCAGCTCGTTCTTATTGATGACCCTATCAAGTCAGCTGCCTCCATTAACAATCCGGACATACGTAGAGAGATGGAACAAACGTGGAGTAACGTTATCGCTCCAACTATGTTTCAAGGCGCACGGGCAATTTGCCTCGGGACTAGGTTTCACTTTGACGATATACACGCCACGTTATTTGTACCAAAAAATAATTGGCGACAGATTATTCAACAAGCTGTCATAACAGACGCTGAAGGAAGACAACGATCATATTGGCCAGAGTTTTGGTCAATGAAATACCTAAATGAACGTAAGAGTGAAGATCGCGTTGCATTTGCGTATCAATATTTAAACACTGCTGTACGAAACACAGATGTAGGCATATCTCCAGAATTAATTATTAGAGGTGAAGTACCTGAAGATTATGACTGCATAGGTGTAGGTATTGATTTATCTGCAGGACTGTCACAAAAGAATGACTGGACAGTCTTTACTTTAGGTGGCATTAAGGACGGCAAGATCTATTTAATTGATCAAAGGCGTGAGAGAACGATGGGTAATCTACAAAAGATGGATTCCTTATGTGAAATGTTGGCTGACTGGAATATCTTGTTAGAAAATGATGAAGGACAGTTTTTTCCAACAATGTCTCCATGCATTGTATGGCCAGAAGCTGTTGCATATCAAACATCATTTGAAGGAGACTTCAAACGTATCATGCATGAACATCGTGCTCTATATAATTTGACGGTCAGTCCAGTTAAAGGATTTAAAGGTGACAAGTTAGCCCGACTAAGAGGAGTATTAGGCTTATACGAAAATCGAAAAGTTGTATGGAATAAATGGAGGAAGTGGACAGTATTGGAAGAAGAGCTACTAAATTTTGGTCATTCGCAACATGATGACGCTGTTGATTCAATGGTATTAACTATGGGTGGATTGCTAAGAAGAGGAGGAATTCAAATTGACTACAATAGTAACAGCTTTGATTTATAGATTATCTAATGTCTAAGAAAAGAATGGCAGGGGAAGCATTGAGAGATGCTAATTTTGAAGCTCGTCAACGGCTATCTAATGACCCTGAAGAAGCTGCAAAACGTGCTAGTTTAGTTGGAGATAACTACGACGTTTCTGGATATAGCGATAAAGAAATTTCTATGGCATTAATGGGCTCTTCCTTTGGCGAAGAAGATTACGCTCGTTTGACTGGTAAATCTATTGGTAGTGATAAACCCCCTGCTGAATCTGAACCTGCACCTGCACCAACTCCAGACCCTACTCCTGTTAATCCACCAGATGTAGAAATTCCAGAAGATAAGCCTAATCCAATTATTCCAATTCCTATGCCTGGTATCCCAAGGCCTGGGTTTGGGTCACAGACTCAAAATATTTCTCAAGATAATGATATTACAACCAGCATTACTGGCGATGGTAATACTGTAAGTAATTATCAAGATAATAGTATTGCTCAAAAAATGGGCTATAGCTATGGAGACTATGCATCAAGTCTTGCTAAAAGCATGAAAGATAAGTATGTGTCTAAGTATCTCTCCCGTTGATTGAATCATGAACGATCCTAAGAAAAAAACACAATTTAAACTACCAACTGCTCTACCGCCTGATTCTCAATCTGCTTCACAGCCTGCATCTCAGATAAAGATCCAACCAAGGTCAAACACGACTACGGCTACTGGTACTGATATGAGTACTGGCAACAGGTCTACCCCTGCAAAGAGCCAGCAAGAGCAAATGAGCGGTTACCGTCGTTCATTCCAAGATGTGCACGACAAAAGAGCACCAAAAAGTCAAGCTCGTCGAGAGGCATCCAGAGCTAAAATGGGCGATGCTTACAAAACAGATATTAGTGCTTATGATTATAAGTCTCATGGTCACAGTAAATTTGATATGCGCGATGTAAAACATCTGCGCAAACAAGGCTACTCTGATGAAGATATTGCTAAGTACAGCTCAGGATTAGGTGCAGATCAGCTTGGAGAAGGATTAAGGCAAAACCATCGTCAGTTTGCTGGACAACACGCTTATCAAGATATGGCAAAAGGTGCCAAAATTTCTGACCACGATGTTGGCAAAGGGTTTAATATTAGTGATGTTAATTATTTGAGAAGCCAAGGTTTTAGTGACAAAGACATTGCTAAGCACGCTCACCAGTCAGTTCTGGAAGGTGGCAAGCGTCACGGCAATGCAATGGCTAAATTCATGGATAGCCAAGGTTATCTTGATTATTATCACGGTGATTGGGGCAAAGCCAAAGGTAAGGCACAAGCACAGATGAGTGGCAACAACAATAACAACAGCGGTAATATTGGTATCGGCAACACACAGCAGAACAATAACCAAGGGGTTATTGGTAGTGGTACTCAGCAGAACAATAACCAAGGGGTTATTGGCAATAACAATGCTCAAGATTCATTCAATACTGGTGATGGTGGTCAAGGCGGCAAAAACAATACTAATATCAAAGACACTGGTGATGTAAACAACATTACTGAAATCAACAATCAGCAAACTCAAAATATTGATCAAAACAACAATATTAATACTGATATCAACGGTAACAACAATGTTGTTAATAACAACCAAGACAATTCTATTCGTAACTATGGTGGAGACAACCGTGCATTAATTATTAATTCATCCAATACTGGCATTCAAGGTGGTCGTTATGGTACTGGATTAACAAATACACTTGATGGAGTAGCCACGGCTGGAACCCTTGCAGGTTTTTATGATGTAGACGATAGCCCTGCTGGACGAGCAAAACGTTTAGATCAAAACATTACTATGGCTCGAGATAACGCTAAAAAATATTCAAATGTTGATTATTCTTCTACTTCTATCGCAAATGCACAACGTAATTCATTTATCAATCCTCAAAAATTAGATGAGCGAATTAAAGCCAGAGAAAACTATAGTCGCTCAAAAGCAACCGTAATGGGAGGAAATATCTTTGGTGATATGTTCAACTTTAATACTCCTACTTGGAACTCTGCTAAACCAGGCAAGGCAACAGAGTCTCCTGACTTTGAAAAAATGTATGACAAATATACAGACTTTTAATAGCTAGACTGTATACAAAAGAGAATTGAGAATGAAACAATCAGACAACGGCTTTCAACAAATACTTACTGCTGCTAAAGAGCGACGTGGTGATTTAGCCGTTGACACAATGATTGTGTCTTCTCACCTTGCGCAGATGCGTATGTTTATCTTGCGTCGTGGCATTGAGTTTTATGCAGAGCAAGATAGCTATGGGTATCGCAAAGAATTCCTAGCAAAAGTGTGTGAGCATAATATGCTTGACATGAAGCTAGATAGTATTGTTGATTACTTCTTATGTGATGGTCAAGGGCTGTTCTACTTTAGGCCTTCAGGAGATGACTACCAACTGCTTTACTTCCCAAAAGATAGTTATCGAGCTTATCGAGATCAAACTGGACAATTAAATAATGTAGTGCTGACTTATTCTTTTAATGTTCAGCAAGATAAGGAAATGGAAGTATTTCCTACATCTGATCCAAACAGCCGAGGGGGTAAAAAGAAATTCATTAGATTAAACGTATTTAAGGATCGCATTGAACAAACAATTTCAGATGAAAAGATTGAATTTGAAAATTCAATGGGCACTGCTTCATTAAGTCAGCGAGGTCGAACTGAAACATTAACAAACAGCTTAGGTTTTATCCCTGCAGTTGAAATTTACAACTACATGGATTGCACTGGTGAAGCTACAGGTAACGGTGAGTTTGAGTGGCTATCTAATCAAATCATGTACCACGATGAGCTGGTAAAAAATGTGCGTAAGAACCTTAAGTTCTACGGCAACCCTACTCTTATCTCAAGCCGTCCTAAGCACGACATCATTGAAAGTGGGGATGAGACATCCTTCCGACCTACTATCAGCTCTCAGGCAGGCTTCAGTGCATTAGGTAGAGCCAGCACACGAGTCAGTGAACCGTTTGGAAGTGCGTCTGCCCTTGACGGTCAAATTAAAGTTCCAAGAGTAATTGCTAACTTAGAGCCGACTGATCGCATCAGTTATCTAACACCTGATAGTGTTAGTGGTGATCAGAATATGTACATCAAACAATACAGGCAAGAGATTCGTCTGGCATTAGGTGGTGTTGATGATCTTGACATGCAGACTGCAGGCACTGCATTTGAAATTAAAACACTGTATGGACGAGTTGCTTCAACAGCAGAAAAGAAAGCTAGAGCTTTATTTACTTACGGTCTTTGCAGGTTGTTTAGTCTTATGATTAAACATGAAGAACGAATGTTTGATGAAAGCTTTGCAGTTGCTATGGGTCTTAAGAAACCAGAAATTCCTTTAATTGAAGATTTCCAAGATCCAAGAGAATTCGAAGCAGCAAACGAAAAGTTCTACAAACAGATGGCTACTTTTGAGAAAAAGAAAGCAAATCTACTAAGTGTTACACTTGAATCAGGCGAAATGCCTCCAGGTGTTACAGGTTTAATCCCCGACGGCAGTACAAAAATTGACTGGCGTTGGATGGGTCAAGTCTTCGAAGACAGCGCAGACGAAATTCTTCAAAACAGTATTGTCGTCCGCAACCTTCAAGAAGCAGGTGTCGGATCTATTGAGGCTCTTAAATATCTCTTCCCAAATAAAACTGATGAAGAGAGAGCAGCAATGATGTCTGGCTTCCCATTCAGGGTAGTTCAACAAACACAACAAGCAATTAACAGTTTCGTGGGAATGCTTGGTAATCTATATCAATTACCTCACCCACAGATGCCAGACCTACCATTGGCATCAGACCCGAATCTTGATCTCACAGGATTCTTATATCGTTCACTTGATTATTTACGTAAGGAGTTAAGTTACAGTGGAAAGTACAAGCCAAGCAGTAGCGACGACAGCATCAGCGAACTCAGCGATGCCGACAAGCGCCGCTCCGCAATCGGTCGCCCCGTCAGGGATGAGCCAACAACAGACATTCCAGGCATCACCTCAGGTCCAGGTACCGGCTTACCAGGCACCGGCCCAGGCAGCGCAGGCTTCGGCTCCAGCGGGGAATCCATGGCAGGAGGCGTTTCAGGCTCTGAGCGCAAGCTTGAATACAAGCAGCCCCTCCCAGGCCCAGGTACCATACTCAGCGTATCAGACCCCGACTCCGCAAGCGGCTACCCAGGCCAGCTGGAGCTCAGCACCCCAAACCCTTCAGCAAGCCCAGTATTCGGGGCAGGCGACTTACAGTCCCCAAGCTTCAACCCAAGCCTACTCGGAATCCGAGGTGGCCAGCCTTCTTCAGCAGCAGGCCGCAAGCCTTCAAAGCGCACCCGCAAGTGACGCTTATCTGAATCAAATTTCTGATGAGTCTTTAGAAGTTCTTGAGCACTTTGGTGCAGAGGCTCCCAACCTGCTGAACACCTATGCCTGTGCCGTTGAAGATGCTCTGATTGAGCAAGTTCAGCGTGGTCAAGCTCAATCAATGATGCTTGAAGCAGCTGGTGAAGAACGTGCAGCCATGAACCTCATGCTCACCGACCCCGACGTGCTGGCTGATTACGTCAACGACTTCTTCGGTCCCGAAGGTCCTTATCCGACTGAAACGCCTGAAGAGACTGCTGCTCGTGAACAGTATGAAGCTCGTGCTCAGTTCGAAGCTGAGATCGAAGCTCAGGAAATGGGTCGTGTGCCTCAGCAATTCCAACGCCCTGAAATGGAAATGCCTACTCCAGGTCGTCAGGTGAATGCCACCAATGACTTCTGGGGCGGATTTAGCGAGATGATGGATTCTTCTCCTGAGAACGCATGGCGTTACCTGTCTCAGGCACCTCAAGGTGCTTTAGCTGGCAAGATGCTTGTTCAAGACATCTGATAAATAAAGGGGGTACTTAACCGTATCCCCTTACAATATAAGTATTGATTAGTTATTAAAAATGCGTGTTTCTCCATTCACAGTTGCAGAAGAAACTCTAGGCCAAACCTCCGCAATGCGTGGGTTAGGTGGAATGGAGCGAACTGCAGCTCCTAAAGGTCCCAATATGTTTGATGGAGGACCTGCTTCTAAGGTTACTGAGAACACTCAGCCTTATAACAATGCTCGTATGCAAGAGCAAGGAATTGTGCAGAATACATTATCTGCAATTCCTCAGGCTGAATCTCAAGCTGTGCAACAGTCTCGAAAGATGGGACTTGTTCAAGATAATGCTGATTACAAAGCAAATCAGTTCATGGAACAGCGTAAAACTGAAGTAATGAGTGTGCTTAATACCCCTGCAACTTTAGCTATGGGGAACATGTCACCTCCTGAGTTAGCTGCTTTCCGTAATCATATTGCTGTTGGAAAAGCACAAGCAATGGGCGTCAATCCTGATTTAGTTCAAAACCAACTTTATTCTTGATCGACTACAATAAATAAAGTCGTAATAGTCAATAGCTATGCGTAAAGCTGGTGACAAACCATGTGGATGCCAGCATTCTGAGCCTGAAGTATTCCAAGGCATTTGGAAACACTTAAAGACCGATGGAATGCCTGATCAAGCTGCTAATCAATTAGCTGCTGAGATCATGACTCATGGTGATGATATTGACAGTTCGATCGAACGATACGAACGTAATTACGACAATTTCAGAGAACGAGGTTATAACGAACACGCCGCACAAGCCATGGCAGTAGAGTCGTTGGAAGGTGAAGATCCATCGGAAAGTATTAGATTTGCTCGCATATATGGTTGACTAATTGTAGAATAAAGGTTATATTTAATATATACCCAAAGAGTCATATATGAGCGTAACATTGTCAGGTGATTCCGTCCGAGCGTACCTTCGTGACATCGGGCGGATTCCTCTTTTGGAGCATGATGAAGAAATCCTGCTTGGAAGAAAAGTACAACGACTGATGGAAATTAAAGCATGCGAGGAATTGCTTTCTTATCCAGATAAATCAAAACTTGCTGAGTCACTTGGAGTTACATTAAAAGAACTTCGTCGTGAAATTCGTGATGGAGAAAAAGCAAAAGACAAAATGGTCACTGCAAACTTACGCCTCGTCGTTAGTGTTGCCAAGAAATATACAAAGCGGAACATGGAACTTCTGGATATCATCCAGGAAGGCACCATTGGTTTGGTTCGTGGTGTGGAGAAGTTTGATCCTGGGCGTGGCTATAAGTTCAGTACTTATGCTTATTGGTGGATTCGGCAAGGTATCACGAGGGCCATTGCGGAGAAATCAAGGGCAATACGGCTACCGATTCATGTTACAGAAAACCTCAACAAACTCAAGAAAGCCCAGCGTGAGTTAAGTCAACTCAACGGTTATATGCCATCTGTGTTTCAATTGTCTGACCACCTCGGCTTGACGGTAGATGAGATTAAAGATTTGATGTGTAAGGCAAGGCAGCCAACATCTCTTGAAATCAAGATTGGCGAGAACCGAGACACTGCTCTGATTGACTTACTTGAAGATGAGACACAGCTGCCTGACACTTTGCTTGAGCAACAGTTCATCAAAGAAGACATTCGTGAGTTAATTAGTGACTTGCCTGAGATGCAAGCTGCTGTCATCTCGATGCGTTACGGCATCGGTGATGAGATGCTTGAACCGATGTCTATGACAGCTATCGGCCAAGTCTTGAATATGTCCCGAGATCGTGTCCGTACGCTTGAGCATAAGGCACTCAAAGCTTTGCGTATGGAGAGCGATATGATTAACGAATATCTTTAATACAATGGAGAAAAGAGTGCGGCGTATTGATGGACGTAACCAATGAGATTCGGAAGAATCATATTATCTATGGAGCTAGTGATTATCCTGCCGCACATCGTAATGCTTCAGGACGTTCACTGAACTATGCGTCTGGTCCTTCCATCACTAGACCAGCACATCAGAGTGTAACGATTATTCCTTACACAATCAAGATGGAAAGCTCTGTCGGATTATTTGGAGCAGAAAATTATTTTCTTAAGGTAAATCTAGACATCATCAACAATGCTGCGGATGCTTGCTATGAAGAGCCATTTTGGATCTGCGGATACGTTGATTATGCTTATAAATTGCCTGATGGTGAATACTTAACAGGTATTGTAGATAAAAACAATTTTCCAAACGACAATACTTATGTGCAAGCAAATGTAGACGAGTATAATTTACCGTATCTGCCTGGCAGAGATGCGTTTATCAGTGTGGATTTAAATAACCTTAAAGTAGGAAACATCTATATTGACGATTGGTTAGACGTGAGGCTGTACACCGAAGATAGGGAAGAGCATCCGTTTGACCGTATGTATGTCAGAACTAATGACTCTTTCTATATTGGCATCCACGCACGGAATACAAAGCGTTTAGCTTTTGATGTTGAATGCGTCTTAGGTCAAGAGTTCTTAGAGTATGACGCCATAAAAGAAAAGCAGCTGATTATGAAATCAACTGCTTATGGAAGTAGAGGTGCTTATGATGCCTACGAAACGCCTATGAGAGTTAGAACTGCTCAGTCACAAAGACCTGTGTTAGGCAGCAGATATTAAGCGCTAACAACAATCTCACCGTTCATATCAAGGTGAGCAGAGCATTGGTAATAGTAAGTTCCAGGAGTTACACCAGTCGTATCCCAGACCACATCACCGTTGGTAGCGCCTTGCCCAGTAACTGTACCTTCTGCGACTTGATCACCGGTACCAGTGCTAGAAGCAGTCTTGATGTACAGCGGATGAGCGCCGAGGTTATTAGTAATAGTCAAAACCTCACCAACGGTAACGTTAATCGTTGCGTTTTCCCCAGTTGCATCTCCACTCAGGACATAACCATCAGTTCCATTGGCAGAGTCAATAGTGACATCAACAGTACCTGCAGGAGGTGCAGGAGTGGTAACAGGGCCTACTGCATTGGAGTTACGAGAAGAGAGCCCCTCATCGTCAGTAATTTGAGTGCTTTCACGCAAGTATTTACCGTCAAGTCCAGCAGTAAGTTCGTAAGTCCAAGGAGAAGTTGGGTTTGCAGCAACAAAAGTCCAAGGAGGGTTGCCATCAGTACTTGACTGAAGGATGTAAGAAGAAGTGATACTTCCAATTCCACCAGTGTAATTAGCACCAGTAATAGTGATGGTCTCGCCTTCTTCCAAAGTGCCAGATAGGCTACCAGTGTCTGTGAAGGAGATAGAAGTACCTCCGCCACCACCGCCACCAGGGCGGCTAGCAGCACCAGGAGGCGTGACCGTCATTACTTTACCGCCACTGATAGAAGGGAACACATAGTGTTCAATCAGCTCCATAGCATCAGTAAACAATGCTCCACGTTTGATTTCGTTAGGACGAATGAACGTAAAGTTAAAAGAACCATCGTGGTCAATACGAACGTTAGTACCACGGCTTGTATCAAGAACAAGCTTGACAGTGTCTGCTCCTACAGTCACATCAAAGATAGTGCAGGTTGCATATACAGTAGATACACCACTTTTCCACCACTCTTTGACTGAGTGACTATCACCACCACGCTTAGGACGAGTAAGCAACATTTCTGTGCCAGTGTGTTTTTTAACGTCCTTCACACCTGTAAGTACGAGACTATCAGCCATTGATTTTAAGAATCACTTTCTTCTATTTTAGTCCATTTAAGATTACAGACTGAGTTGTTTGTTTTACATCCATCGATGTGTTTAACTCTGCTACATCCCTTACCTTTTCCTGGTACAGATGCAGGAGTATCAAGGAAAGCCAAGGCGACTAACTTATGAACAGTCACAGTAACTGTCTGCTTGCGACCAATGCGTTGAGTAAGATTGACTTGCGCATAGCCATTCTTGTTAACTCTCTGTTTTAAGATGCGCTCGATAACACCTTTAGTGCTTTTAACTTGACCACGGTCATTGACATAGTATTCAATACAGCACTCATAACCAGGTAATGTATGAATAGGCTTCCATTTTTTATCGTCAATAAAATCCATTACCACAAGATATTTGGGTACAACATATATAGGATAGCAATTATTACTAATATCGTTATATGTGACTAAGTCGAAGTCACTTATAAACCTTTTAGCTTACGGAGTTACGATCCTATGTGGATTG
>JAUEKY010002241.1:0-12201 GCA_031833965.1 Scyllaea pelagica
CTCTCTCTCTCTCTCTCTCTCTCTCTCTCACTACACAGCCAAGTAAACATTCCCACAAAACGCACTTCTCAGACGTGGTCGCCATCACAGCTTTATTCACTCCGCACACACACACACACACACACACACAACACAGAGAAGTAGCCAGTTTGGTCTACATTGCCATAAACTTTCCGCTCAAAGTAAAATTCTTTTTCAATCCTCGAAAAACATTGTATAACCCAAGGGAAAAATTCATTTTAAGATAACAAATGGTTAGTCGTATTATAATCATAATATGACATGTTTTAATTCCCTGTTTTCCAATGAATTTTTGAATCTGAAAGCGAGAAAATATTATTTTGAGTTCATGTATGCACCTGGCATAAATCATTGCTGTCACGGGGAAATGAAAAAACATGGATGGTTTTTACACGGACAAATACCAAAAAAGGCCAAATTTGCCGGGCTTTTTACACAAAAACTGTTGTTTATTGTTAAATGAAAACCATCCTGAAATGCAGTTTAGACCGAGAGGAATTATTTGAGCCCTCAAGCACCATGTTTTGTGCCCTAACAACCCCGGTAGAGCGTGCAGAAAATAAGCGATTTTTTTTTTTTTTTTTTAATAGATGTATGTGCATTTTTTTTTTTGTGGTTCATTAACACTTTGTGTTCCATTTCAGCTGGAGTAGAATCCCTCAACATGCGAGGTGTGTTCCTGCATGTTCTGGGTGATGCGCTGGGCTCAGTGGTGGTCATCATTTCTGCCTTGGCCATCATGTTTGTGGATGGTCATTGGAAATACTACCTGGATCCAGTGCTAAGGTCAGCCTCTTGGCTTTATTGTGTTGCTTTATGAGGCTCTTTTCTCCTTTCCCTTTCATGCCGTTCTGTTCTGTTGCTGTAATGTCATCCTTAGTTGCTGTGAATTCACCGGCTTCGTTGGCGCACTTGGTTGAGTGTCCGCAATGTGACCTTAACTGTGTAGAAGCAGGCATTAAACCAACGCTGTGAATTTGTGATAACAACACCATGCCATTTTTGTGTAATAGCAGATCATAATTGTTCAGGCAATTTTTGTCTTATATATTAAGAGGGGTTTTTTTTGTGTTTATTGTTGGCTGTGCTGGTTGATTTTATTGTCCATATTCAGCTCATATTGCCGTGGGTGTGAGTAGTGTAAAGCTAGTGTTGTACTGATTCCATTGACTTGAGTTCTCACTATGTCTTGAATTTGGTGTGTTGATGGTTAGTGTTACTTTCCTTGTTGAAATGCGGGTAGACTGGTGCATACTGAATACTGGGCTGTTAGTTTGAAGAGCTAGTTGAAGCTCCTCTCAATGTTCAATCCTTGTAATTGTAGCAGTAGCATGACACATTGCGCCGTGTAAGAGTAAGTTCTGTATTGATTCTATTGAGCCCTCAATGTGTTTCCACTTTAGTGTGTTCATGATTTATTTTCTTTCATGTCATTTGTTGAATGGTGCATACTTTGTTCTTAGTTTTGGATCTAGTTCAATTTTTATTTCTGTTGATAGCATTGAGAGGATGGTGGTTTTTTTGTTGTGGTTTGTAGGATATGGATGTAAGTGCCATGACCTCAACTATGCATGGCCTGAAAGGCAGAGCCATTTATATGTGTACATATATGCTTAATTCATGTATGTTTGTATGTGTGTGTGTGTGTGTGTGTGTGTGTCTTTGACTTTATGTTGATAGCTCTTATGGATGCTACCTACCTGGATCTTCTGTCAATTATTATTTTTACTCTGATATACCAATTAAAATTTGTATTTGTCTTCCATCCGACGATCAGTAGTCAATTGTCTCTTTCATAATCAGTTTGCACATGAAAGGATGTTAGGAGATTTCAAGTCCTTTTAAATATTGGCATGATTCATCACCCAAACAGGATTGAAAATTAAAAAAAAAGATTAATGCAGGTTTCCAATCACTTTCACAATCTTTCATCCATAAAGACAGTTCTCAACTTTTTTTAAAGGTCAGAAACAGTCATGTAACGGCTTTCAAATGAGCTCCGACTATTGAGAAAACTATTTAAAATCACTTTTTTTCTCAATCGTCAGAGCATCCTTCCTGGAACTGGAAGGTCATGGGTTTATCCCCTCATGCGGCATTCTTATTTTTGTTTATTGTTTTGTTATCAGATCCCCTTCGTACCGCTCAATAGCAGTGTAGGGACCCGACATAAGTGCCCACTCTTGAATGAATCAAAGAAAATACACATTGAGGTGTACATCTTGGGAGGTCAAGCACATTTTGATGTAGCCTGTGATTAGACTTGCAGCCTCATCTACAAAGATACACTGCTTAGCCACTACAGACGGATGGGGCATACGTAAGGAGAAGAAATTTTCAATCAAGCAGCTGTCCTACCTGATTTGGCCTTCTTAGAGCAATGCAAAGATTAGTTGGCCCTTTGTCAGTATGAATTGACTGGATGAGATATCTCTTCCTTGGTCAACTCTGTTTGGCAGCAAGGTTACTTGTCTAGAAAGTGTGCCGCTTTTGATGCAACTTTCAAAGGGTCAAATGAAATGCTTGAAAATGAATGTTAAAACTTTTAATCAAATGTTTTTCGAAACAGTATATCAAGTCAACGCTGATTGAAATGATGTTTTTTTGGGTTTTTTTTGCTCTTTTGTACTCAACGCTTCATATAATCTTCTTCCCCCCCTTACAGTTTGGTGATGGTTGGCATCATTTTGTCCACAACTGTTCCTCTAGGTAAGTAGCTGGATCACTTTTCAACTCGGGAGTCCATATTTGGTCCTCTGTCATTGCTGAACTGGTTTATTTTATGTAAAATAACAGAGTGCATCAACACCAATCAGCTGATGGTAGGAGTCACTGGCACATGTGTGCTATGCTGAGGTTTTAAATCTGTTGGAGCCTAAAAGAAGACTCTAGATAGAGATCAGTGGTAAAAGCTTGTTCATAAAAGTTAACCTTTCACTGCAAGATATAATACATTCATAGATAAAGAAAGAAAGCGCTATGGTTTTACTACTTTTTTTTTTCAGATCATTTTTCACACTCCACTCAGTTGTAAATGAATGCCTTGGTGTTAACAGCATTGCTCCTGTCTGAAATGAAATGTATTAGCGCCTAGCAGGCTGCATATATATCTCAACCTATGTGTCCCAGGGTTGCCGTCGACTTGGGACCCCTTTTAAAGCCCTTTGAGCATGCTTAACTTAGTGGATAGTGTGCTGTATAAATTATTCTCACCCTGTTTTGTTTTTATCTTTGCAGTCAGAGAATCAGCTCATATTCTCCTTCAGACAGTCCCTCGTCATGTCAATGTTGAAGCTATCATTAGAGAATTGAGAGAGGTAATGTCCATGAAACTGAGTGCCATCATTTTCTTTTTCCCCTTAAGTTCTTTTTCTTTCAAAGGTGGAGAATAATTTACAAACTTGAATAAAGCATTTGAGAATACTGTGTTATTGATTCAGAATTCCTTAAACGAAAGTAAGTTTCTTTTAGGGGCTACAGGGCAGTAATCCTATCCTTGAAAAGTTATTGTGGATTTCTTAACCACTTCTACAGCCTGAACTTCACTTTTGATGCAGAATGAGGCTTTTCATTTACTATTATCATTATTGTTTTCTTCTTCTTTTTCTTCTTTTTTGCCTTTCTCTTCTACTTCTTTTCGTTTTCCTACCTTCCTTCAACCCTTTACACCCTATTTTGACCAAAAGCACCCGCTAAATAAACACTCTCAAAGACCCTACTTTGACTGAAAGGGCCCGCTTACTACTAGCTTGATGAATCACTTCGCTAAGACCGGAAATGGTCGCTAAATAACAAATAAACGTATTCCCCCGACAGGGGACATTTGGGGCTTTATTCTAATTTTCTAGTTTCGTTGAAATTGGACTGCTGGCAGCTGAAATATGCTATTTTTAAAACGGACACCGGTGATTGGTTTCTTCGAACTGTGCATTGGAGATCTGAAAGCGTTAATTAAGATGATTTAAGTGATTATATGAATTAATCAGAATCGAAATTGATGAAAACAATGCTGTTTTGTCAATTATCTTTGCAAAGGATGTTGCTTTACACATTTCCACAGCAGTTTATGGAATGTAGGAGGACTTTGGAGATTAGAGGTTGTTAGGAAGAATAGAAAGGGAAAAAAACTTGCTGTTTAACATTTCATTATTTTTCTATAGGTCAAAACAACATGGTATCAATTAAATGATACATGTAGATAAAAATTCAATCTTTTAACTACACTACCTACAGCCTTTGTAAGGTTACATGCTTTTTTCCTAATCTAAGGATTTTTTGAAAATGTCCACTCTGAAATTTTACGGAGTTTTGTCCTTTTGCATAGGAATATGGACTTAATTTTCTGTCTGAGCCTTTAGGGTGTAGTCGGTTAATGATATTGTGACAGCCAATTTTTCCTAGCTGTGTTATTAATTCACTGCTGTTCTTGATTTTATCATTTAACTATCATTTCATAGATTCAATAATGTCTTCAACTTCATTGCTGCTTCTTATTGCTGTCTTGCTCAGATTAAAGGGATTGCCGGTGTCCACGAGTGCCATATATGGCAGCTTGCCGGCCGCCGCATCATTGCCTCTGCACACATCCACTGCCACGACATCTCGGAGTACATGATTTTGGCCAATGAGATCAAGGGAGTGTTTCACAGGGCGGGCATCCACTCCACCACCATCCAGCCAGAGTTTATCAAGGTAAGAGCTACACTCCTCCTCCCTGGCTCGTGGATTGCCGCTTGTCAGCCGGGGCCCACAGTATTGCTGGGAATGCAAACTCGGGTAAAAGACTCTTAGCATAAGCCACAACGAAAGTTTGGGTTTTGGGGGGGGGGGTGTGTTTGCTTCCAGATCATCAATTTCATCATTTCATTATCAAGTACCCCTTTACCATTACAGCGTAGGGCCGACTGTTATTGAGAAGGAATTTCTCTGGATCATGTCATTAAGCCAAGCAGGTGATCAGCCCACTGTGAGCTTCCAAATCTTGCCAACTAATAACTAAATTCACACTGACCATGGACTGAGCTAATTTCAAATTTTGCAATCTGTACTGCCTGACCCCAAAAGACTCTCAAATAGAAGCCTCTTAAGACCTAACTTTGAATTCATTATAGAAAGAGAATCTTTTTTTTTACTTTTTCTTTCTTTTAATTAGTGAATGGTATAGTTTCGGCAGTCTTTTTGGTATTCTGAGTGTTCAGTGGACTTTTATGAAACCACAGATGCCTCACATTGTAATTGGCGTCATGGGTAGTAGTGCCATGACTTGTTGCACTGTGTCAGTATGATGTAACTTGGGGAGGCATTCCAGCTAGCTCTCTTTTTATCTCTGTGTGGCAGCTGGATAACTTGTTCAGTGAGCTTGGCCCTTGGTATAACCTTTAGATGATTCAAAAAGGCATTGAATGCTGATATTTAAGTGTTCAAACAATCATCATTTATGCTATCTTATTTTTAATCTACATTTCCTCAACAAGTACCCAGAATAAATATAAGAGTTCTGGAACACAGATTCTTGTTCAGCTTTGGGATCTAGTGATAGACTCCCAGGCTCGTGATTGTTAGGTTGTGAGTTCAACACCCATCAGCAATGATACAAAGCGGAGTCCTCGGAAAAGGCTCTTTACCCACATTTCCCCTTCTTCACTCAGGTGTAAATGAGCATCAGGCCGTTAACACTGTTGTCCTTGTTAAAAGAAATACACAAGCGTCAAACATGCTTAATGTTTTGTTCCAAATGAATGTTTCATTTTGCTGTTGTCCTGTGACCCATGGTAAAGCACTGTGAGCTGTTTAGTTGATACTGCACTGTGTTCATAAATGCCCTCTTTTTGATATCAGGGATTCCTTACCATATTAGCTGATTGTTTCCCATCTTTTTTTTTCCCCATACTGTCTGTCTTTGCTGCTTTCCTGACATTATCTCTTTGGTCTCTCTTTGTTTTGCACACAGTGCTAGTGGTTGAACGTCCGGCTCGTAATCTGTAGGTAGCGGGTTCGATTCTACGCCGAGGCATACCCACAACAATTGTTTTTTTTTAGTAGCTGTCCACCTGGCGTTCGTCATTATGGGAACAGTGCTAAGGCTGGTTGGTGTGGTCTGTGTCAGTCATCTGTGTGGCAGCACGTTAACACGTCCAGAGGGCTCCCTAGCCTGCCAATCCTCCTTAAACACAATTCTCTTTGCTTCTTCCCTGACATTTTCTGTGTGGTCTCTCTTTGTTTGAAGAACATTATTTTCAATTTTTGCCTGACGTCTTCTCCTTTCTATTTTATCCACTTTTTTGTCGTATCTTAAGTCCACTACTTGTCACAATTGTATTTGTCCACGTGTGGTGTCCGGGGTTACAGAATTGCACCACCGTGACGCCAACGTGTCGTAAGAGGGGACTGCAGGGCACTTTCTTCTTTCTTTCCTGCTTAGACCCATGGAAGCTGCGTTTGTTGCTTTTCTGACTTTTTGCGGGTGCTGACATGGCCTAGATTGTGCCGATAGCGCTGTAAAACCCTCAAGAAAGAAAGAAACAAATAATTGTATTTGGCAAAGGTGTGTAATGAATGTCTTTGTTGCTTTCCTGTTCCCCAGCCTGCCGACTCTCTCCAAACGCAGTGCTCCCTATTATGTGGCGATGTGGATGGGGACAAGTGCGAACAAGACACCTGCTGTGGACCTCAAAAGCCGCACAAGAGAACGATGGGTGAAGGAAACAACAACTCCAATTCAAATGATGGGACCAAGCTACTTTCACCCGCGGAAGATGAGGAAGCAAGCCACAGTCAGTGGGACAGAGGTATCGCCATAGAAATGAGTCCAGAGGGTGACGAGGTTCACTTGGATCTGTCCAAAATAGAATGAGCGCCGTTCGTCTTGATTGTGCAGCGTTAACTTTGGTACATCAGCTTATAGCTAGATTATGGTTTGTGGCCTGGGAAAAAAAAAAGAAAATAGATAAATAGATAAAAGTGTCTAAATCATTTAGACAGTTGGGATAGTTTCTTTGACACAATAATTGTATCCAAATGTTCGTTCCTTTCTCATTCCCACTGCAAGCTGATTAACGCTAATCAGGAATTTATTCATGGGTAACTTACAAGAATCTCACTTTGACTCTTCTTTATTTGATTTTAGGATGTGCATTGTTCAGTTTGCTGTTTATAAACTCTCCATGCGTGTGTTTCAAATGCTAGGAATGTCACCAACCTCCGTCACTGTTTCAGCACTCCTGGGGCAGTGTTTCAAGTTGCATTAGGAACGATTTACAGCCAGATAACTGAATCATTTATTTTTGTTGTTGCTGGGTTTCCTTTCAGGCTGAAATTAATCACAAGTCTTTTGGGTGATATAATAAACTTGTTAAAAACAGCACTAATTGGCAATTGCTTATTTGAAAAAAAAAACTCACCAGATTAATTTGAGTTTGACATTGAAGTTTCATTGTTTTATCAAGCAATATTATCTGTCCAGTTGTGCTGGGGTATATTTATGATATTTTTCTCTATTGTCAATTGGAAATACCAAGGAAATAGCTATGATGGGCGTAGAAGGTGAAAATAAGTTTTATGCCTGAGCAAAGAAAGAAAATCACATGTCTGATTAAAACTAAAATTGGTATTATAATCCGTGCATAAAATCTAATTAATTTTCAGGATCCTCATTTTTAGTTAATGCCCTTTTTTTCCATTTTCTGATTTTCTTATTATTTACACTTAAAATTTGGATCTCTAATTCTCTTCAACAACTTGCAGCTGAGGGTGACAGTCCCATTTCTACTAAATTTCACCATTAAATCAATCTCTTTGGTATGCACAGCTGAAACAGTGCATGTCTTTATTCTCATGGATCTAGTCATCTTTCGGGAACTGGTTTCTTAGTCTGTTCATGGTTTCTTAGTCTGTTACTGGTTTCTTAGTCTTAGTCTTAGCCACCTTCCTAAGGTAATTTCTGCTTCTCTCTCTAGCTCACAGCCTGTTTATCAGGACAATATAGTATAGTTGCCAATCGTTTTTTTTTTAATAGTGAATAAGTACTGATTTCTTTGTGATCAGCTGATGCATATCATAACCGTTTTCATTGCCACCAATTTTTTACTATTTGCCATTCTGTCGTTTTGCTAATTGTCCCATCTTGCTCTTAGTTAATAGGTCAAGCTGTCATTGGAAATGCAAACATCGGGTTTGGATGGATGGAGTTTTTTATCTCTTGAATGGCAAGACCTTTGAACAGTTCACTTCGGCTAGAATTTGTCACCAGAACATAGTCCGTGCTGTGCAGCTCAGTGCTAAATATAGGCCAAGCAATTTTCATGAGTGCCTTCTCCATTTCTGTATACACATTGTCAGCTTTGTATAATGAATGGCAGTTCATGATGGTACTTTACCATGTAAGAAGCCTTTAAGTCTCCTCCCCTCTTTTTACCTCACCCCGCTTTCTATGGATTTTAATGCCAAAGAGATGATCTGGTCATTTCAAATCAAAACTATGACGCATTTTGATTAATAATTAACCAGAGTCCTTGATTCATAAATGAATTATGTGCCGTACATAAATGAAATATAATATGCCCTATATCACCTGTTTATTGTCTTTGGTAAAAATTCATTGAAATATGACTTTGGAATGAGAACTCTTAAGCCCTGCTCTGTGTGTGTTTGTGTGTGTGTGTGTGTGTGTGTGTGTGTGTGTGTGTGTGTGTGTGTGTGTGAATGTGAGTGTGTTTTTCAACTCTTGATAAACAAATGGCATGCTTGTAGATATTCTTTGTTTCTTTATCATCATCTTGGGTACTTTTCGGTTTCATGTGTTTCAATATCATATTTTTAAATTTTTTGTGTGAAATGATTTCATGCCCTTTGGAAGCGTGAAGCTTTTGATTTTTATTTCCTATGTTTGTTTGTTTTATTTATTTATTTATTTAAATTTTTTTACTGTCTTTTCACTTAATCAAGTGAAAAAGTCATTTTACAAAATTTTTTAGGGTTTCCTTTGGGATTTTGTGTGTGTTGACGCTCTGTTTACTTAAAAGAGCCTGTGACCAATGAGGAAGACAAGTAATTATAGAGTTGTTGCAATTCAGCAACTACAGTCACCGGTGATAAAATGAGTGTGAAAAAGAGATGGTGACAACAAAATATTTAAGTTCATACTGTGGACCAGCATTTTTGTTTTTATTTATTTATTTTCTTTGTTTTACCTTGTTTTAGCAGGATGTCTTATTTGTAATATTTGATACCTGTTGGTAGATTTCCAATCTTTAAACTCTTGTTTTTATTTTTTTTACGAGTAAGCATACATACTTATGAACTCTTTAAATGATGACCTATAATTATTGTTGATTGGTCACTGCCAAATCACAAACAAGACAAGAAAATGGTGTAATATGTCAACAACTGTGTGTTGAGGTTTATCATTTCTAAATAGAAATACCAGGTTTATCCTTTATAAGTAGAGATACCTTTAGATGGAAATTTGTTTTACTCTTGTGTGGTGATAACCACATTTTCTCAGTTGTGCATTTTTAACATGCGCAGTTAAAGCAATGCAAAGAAAAAACACCAGTACCCTTTTTAAATGTTTCTTTGGGATGTTATTTCTACAGTGTTATATACGAGTAATAGATAGCTTGCTTTACCAACACCTTTAAGTCCAAGGTGGCATGGAGAAAAATATGCTATACATTGCATGTAGCTGATAGAAGTATGAAAATTTGTCATGCTTTTTCATTTTGCCTGGCTTGGTGTTTTATTATATAGTTAGTTGTTTTAGTTGGTTTATTTTATTTTATATTTTCATTTATCCCTGTTGTGCGGTTCACATTTACCTGTGTTTATATAATCATCTCTGCATTTTTTAATATTTGGTCAACTTGAAAGGCTGACAAGGAAGTTTTATGTCAAACTCCTGCCTCATCCAATTTTCTTGCCATAATCCTCCTACTCCTACTTTCCCTCCCCCACCCCTCTCTCTCCCCTCCCTTTTTTTCCTCCAGCTGTCTCTCTCTCTTCAGAATTTTTGCATGTTAAGAGTTAAGATTTGAATTTGTCCACTTTAGTATCTGACTGATTAGAAGATGAAAAAGAAAAAACAAGAACAAAAAGAAGAATGGGCATGAACTGAAACGAAGAAAATAAGAGCCAAAAGAAAAAAAAAATTAAAGCAGCAATAGATTTGCACAAATGATGTTTATACAAGTCAATCAAAATTATTAATTCTCGACTTGAACAGACATGCTAGAATTTTCATCCAAAGTAGTATATTTGCACTAGGCAGGCAGCAATTGAATGGTAGCCATTTCACCATCTTTTTATCTGTGCCTTCTTTTTCCTCCACTTAATTAATTTTTTTTTACACTAAAATGCCAATCTCAACCCCAAATCCATTCACATTCTCCTTGCATTTTCCTCTAATCATCTCTCTTCCAAGCCCTTTTTTCCCCCTTGCTATGAACTTATCAAATCACTGTAATATATGTTGTAAATATTATTTCAACAAAATCCACTCCTACCAGTATTTCATATTTGATAAGATGTAAAATAGTGACTATTCTGCTTTCCATGAACCAAGGTTTGTCGCCTGGTTGCCTTTAATTCCTTGCAGCAAGGATTGATACCAAATGCTAATACAGTCCCAACACGTTCTTCATGTCCTGTCTTTCCCCGCCCCAAAGCTTTGTTTTGTTTTGTTGTCAGTGTCCCTTTAGTACCGCCCAATGGGCAATGTAGGGACCTGACATAATGTTTGACCCGAGAATGTGTCAAAAGGTACAAACCCATTCTGTTATCAAACAAAAGTCAGGAAAACTCTGAGCCAAGAAATTAAGACAAGCAGGTGGAAAGCCCACTGTTTCCACTCTTGAATGGCTCATAGAAAATACACATATAGATGTACGTCTAGGGAGGTCAAACAAAATTTTAATGTAACCTGAGAATGGACTTGCAGCCTTATCTACAAAGATATGCTGCTTAGCCACTACAGGCAATCACCCCAAAGCTAAATGTCTCAAATTCATTAATTTTTGGAACTCCCATATTCCTCCTTTCATGGATTCTGCATCCAAATTTCCCTGTCCCATCTAAGATGCGGAACACGTGTGGTACTGTATAATGCAAACAGACGGTGGAAACATACCTATAGTTTTTTGTGCCATTCCCCCACTGACCCTGCAAGAATATTATGTGTATAAAATGCAGGGATTACATTTAAAGAGGATTTTAATCAGTTGTCTTATAAATATGATATTTTTAAAGACAATACTGTGCCATTCGCTCCAAACCAAATTCATATTCCTTCTATAGATGCGGTATTGAAGATTAGTAGAATTTAATCTATATGAATATATCAAGTCAATATTTGAATCGAATATTCTTGTTAAAGTATTCAATCATGGGTTTGAAATAATTTTGTCAGTATGTATCCTCTGATGATACATATTGTATGTGTGATTGTATTGTGATAACCAATTATTTCTATTATGTATGACTATCTTTTTTTTTCATACTTTTTTTTTTTAATTATGATTTTTGTTGTCATTATCCACATTATAGCCAGAGGATGTAATTCATTTGTCACACGATTGGGATGAAGCTGGGTTTTGGGCCCCTTTGCAAAATTCTAGGTCGTCTTTTGTACACTGTGTGGCATTGTTGATAGAGGGGAGAGTCATTTCAACTCCTCTTCTCAAATAGTTTTGCATTGTGTACAGTCAGCGTTTCTTTATTTCTAGTTGTTTTTTTTTTCTTTTTTGCCGTTTCTTTGTTTTTGTGTGTTTTGTTTATAAAGATAATTACCACAGCCCAAGAATTAGGTAAATAGCTAAAGATAAATGTATATCCTGCAGATGTCATATATGTTTATTGTTTAAATCAAGGTTTTTAAGTTTGATGATTTTCAAAAACTTTTTGTTTTCTGGTCATCATTTTTAAGATTGTCTCATGACCCCAAGCATTTACAGCACCCTGGTCACGGTTTTATTCTCTCTCTCATGACAAAGGATCTCCATCATATCAATGTCACGTGAGGAACCTATTTTTTAATTGAGAATATATTCATAAAATCCATTTTGTCTTTTCATATCATTTGAGATACCTTTTTTGTTCTCTCAATTTTTTTTTTTTTAAATTATTATGTTGAAATTTTTTCTAGCCGGGGGGGGGGGGGGGGGTTAAAATTTTGATGATATACAACCT
>JAUEKY010002352.1:0-12196 GCA_031833965.1 Scyllaea pelagica
CCACAGGTGTGCTGTAAGTTTTTAAGGCGCGTGTGGGGTTGGGTAGTGCGAATCGTGACATAACCTCCCAGTGGGGAAAACGAGGTGTAACTGTAGAATAAAAACTTGTGACTCATTATCTCTATCAATATATACTTGGTAGAGTCATCTTGATATTCATTCTTGCCTTCTAACTATTTTTCTTCATCTTTGCTCTTTATTTTTGATGTAATTCCATAATATTATATCAATTGAAAACAATATTTGGATTTGGTCAGCTCAACAAAATTGCATGAAGGAAATAAAATTGCTCTTACAATTTTTTTTTTCTTTAGAATAATTAAGAAAGATATTTGAACTTTAGTAGGTACCAAGTTTGCTCTTGGTGCTGACCATGTCTATTCGATTACTATTGTCAATCTAGGGGATTAAGATACATACACAGTGAACAGTTCAACTACAGAAATCTAATACAGTCAAGAAGGCCACTGCATGCCAACGTGTTTCCATTACACAGGAATAATGGAGAAAAATCACCAGGCATTGAAACTTTGAACTTCCATGTTAATAATGTTTAACATCCCATTGCATCACTTCATCACTTATATCATAAGCAAAGTGCCCTAAACAAAATAACGTGCTGCAACACTGAGTAAAAGGATGGCTCATTCAAATATCTCAGCCAGTCATAATACATATAATGACAGCAGGCCAACCAATCTTTGCACTGTTCTCATCTTGTTGAATGACAGTCAGGACAGCCCTTAAATCAATTGCTCATTTTCACAACTTGGGTAAGCTGTAACCAGTGATCAAACCCATGACCGACCAGTTCCAAGGCAGACCACTCAACCACTTTTAAATGGACAGGTAACTTGGCTCTTCAGAACATATTTTCAATTTTCTGTTACAACAGACCAAGAGGGGAAACATCCCTTTTCTGGTCCGCAGAATCAAAGCTAAACCAACCATAGAAGGTACCTAACACTAATCAAGGGAGGACTTGATGAAGATATATCACCTTGTCACATTATACTGAAAAAGGGGCCCATCAGTTTTAGCACTGTCTCAATGATACTCGACTCCAGTAGGAGAGCTGCTATTAAACCATCCCACGGTTGCATGAGCAATAAAACTTTCCTAAGGTTGAGCTGATGAAAATAACAATGAAAAAAAAAAAAAGACTAAAAAACTCAAACTAGCCAACTGCAATACCAGCTGTGCTAATCATAAATATATATATATATAATTTGTGTCTAAGAAGAATAAAACGAAATGATAAACCAACCCAAAATTTTTGCAAAAATCAATTCAAAGTTTATTCTTTGCAGTCAACATGATAACGACAATAGTATCCTTTGTACAAGAAAGGCAACATTCATGAGGTAAATAACATCACTTCAACATCTTGGCAACAACAGGAAATAAAGAAAGGATGGTTTGGCCATTATCTAAGTCTCAGCACCTGAGGGCATTTGCTGCAAGCACAAGTTATTGGAACAGTGTAGATCTGGTCAATGAAAGAGCCATCTTCGCACGACAGTGTTATCTTGTGGCTTGTAGTTTCTGTGGCCTTACAACCCTTTGCACAAATATTGTAGCCGTTTAAGAAGTTTATGAATGATGGCAAAGATTCGCAGTCCCCTGTGCATTGCTTCAGGTCAGGGACTGGCTGTTTATTTCTGCAGACAACTCCATTAGGATACATGAGAGCAAAGTATCCAACAGAGTCTTTGGGACTGTTGAACACCGGCCTGGCAGCACACCCGTTGCTCTTATTGGAACTTGCAGGCCTGATGTCTGTGGAACAGAGAAGAATCAGATATCCTGAAAAATCTGTTGATGACCGTGGGTAATGATGATAATAGTAAAAATAACAATAATAATAATAATAATAATAATAATAATAATAATAATAAAAATAATAATAATAATGATGATAAAAATAATAATGATAATAATAATAATGATAATAAAAATGATAATAATAATAATAATAATAATAATAATACTAATAATAATAATTATAATAATAATAATAATAACAATAATAATAATAATGAGAATAATGCTAATGATGATTATCATAATAATAATAAGAATAATAACAATAATAATAATAATAAAAAAAATATAAAAAAAAAAAAATTAATAATAATGGTAATGATGATAATAATGTCAACATCAGTTGTAGTAATATCAATAGTACATTTTGCTTTGTGCAACTTTTCCCACTAGCAGCAGCGCTCTGGATACATTGCAATCAATAGTAGGCAACAAACACAGGACACACTCATGATCTTTTACTCAATTGGTTGAGCTGAAACTGTCTTGTCATATTTTCTTTTCTAAAATGGCTCTCATGACGTTCCTCGTGTCATATCAGAAAATGGAGATTACATTGTATTTCTTTTATTTCACTTTTCTGGATCTAAAAGAACGAAGAAATATTCATATTTCTACTTCCATTAAATCAATCAAGCTTTACTGCTGATATCAAGAAATACATAATACATATATCCCTTCAACAGTCTCTTTCAGAAACATGGAAGGAACAGTTATTGCTTATAATTCAAAGGCATAAAGCAATGTTGTTGCAGTTGCTTTGGATTAATAACTGTTAAAGCAAAAAATATCTCCTTTAGACTGTGTTTGTAGAAGCCTGATAAATGTGGTTTAATTGACTTAATAAAAAACTCAAGAACAAAATATTTTAAGTGGCCAGAAATAGAACTACACATCCCAATACAATTTGATAATTGACAACTTTTTTGTGCGTATATTTTAGCTTTGGCTTTTCATCGGTAATGAGAAATACAGTCACAGTGGCTGTTTATCAGCGACCTACTTGTTTGTTCCATTTGAGTTACCCTTCCTCTAATTCTTTGTTAAAATCTGACTTCATTTTATATACACACTATTTCATGCAAATAAACAGCAAACCACAGCTCAAATGAGTCTATGTCTATAAATAGCCATTGTTAACAAAGCTAAGTTAAGTCACTCTCCTATGAGCCTCGTTAAAGAATTAACGCTGAGTATTTACATACCCTTTCTGGCGAAAGTAAAGACAAATAGCACACTCACGAATAGCAATTCAATTGTTTTTTGATTTGATTGATTGGCTTACCCTTGTGACTGCTTCAATTAAATGACAGAATCCAGTCAAATTGATAAAAGCTTATAGCCTAAGAAAAACAGGAACAAGAATTCCAATATATTATCTTTATTTTCTCTCAAAGACCAGGAGTATGAACTCCACTTTATTTTCCCTAACATGTATATAAAGGGCATACCTGCTTTTAGCTCTGGTAGCTGCCTCGGGGGTGAAAATTTGGGAGTATACGCTTAAATAAAAAGAAAAAAAAAAAGAAAAAATATTACTTCCAATTGATTTCAAAGAAATCTGATACTTTAAAAAACAGGAATACTTAATGCGGAATAAGTTTGTCTAAAAAAATTATATCAATCACAACACATTTATTAACTTCAATTGCTTGTTCTAAATAAATCATTTCTACATGTCTCAAAAATGGAAGCTGCTGAAAGTAAAGACAATAGATAGTGTGACAAAATCTTGTTGTGAGTTATGTTCATGCAGGAATCATATAAATGTGTTTATTGCTAGTCTCTAGCTGCTTCGGAGGTAAGGTATACATGTTGCTTATGTAGCTTTTAGATAGTAAGTTTTATATTTCTGTGACTGACATTTCTGTTTGTATTTGCATTTAGGTTTTCGTTGGCCAATTTTGGTTGTTACAGAGTTTAGTGGGTTTTTAAGAGAACTTCATGTGCCATGTGGGTGAGACAGAAATGTTGTAAGTTGACTTATATATGTTGTGAGGAACAGTCATGATAAGAAAAAAGAACATGTCTATTCCTTTTAATATTATAGTGTTTGTGTGGCTCTGACTATTCAATTCAATGAAGCAAGTTTTCCCTTCCTAGCTACCTCTTTATTTATTAATCAGTTTATAAGTTTTATCTGTGTGGATGTACTGTTACATAGACTAGGAATTCACAGATAATTTTTTCATTATCAAGTATTACGCTCTACAGTAGAAGGGAACTTACCACAGTTGTGCTCATCATCAACACAATCTATGACGCCATCACATCGCTGACTGAGAGGAATGCACTGCCCAGTGGCACACTGAAACTCCCCATCCTGGCAGGTTGGACACTGGCAGGTGCAGGTGTCTTTCTCCAGGATTGCAGTGCCCTTTTTGAAAATAAAAATATACAACATTTAAAGAGCAAAGAACAATCAGCATAAGGCACTGATTTCTTAATCAAGCCTAGTTGCAAACTGGAACTCCCCCGAGGATTGGAGTGTCCTTTTTGAAAATAAATAAATACAACATTTAAAGAGTAAAGAATAATCAGTATAAGGCCCTGATCTCTTAACTAAGCCTAGTAACACACTGGAGAAAGGAGAAAGTGTCTTTTTCTAGGATTGGAGTGAGTGCCCTTTATGAAAATAAAGAAATACGACATTTAAAGAGTAAAGAACTGCATATAGCACTGATTTCTTAACTAAGATAACTGTGCTAAGAATGCATGGAATTCTTTTAAAGGTTTAACTGAACTACTAATCAATTCTGTAATTCTCTGTTTGAACAATTCTTTGTATAAATGATGTGTCCTATAAAGAAAGAGTGATTTTCCTGAGGCTTCCGTCTTTGAAATACAGGAGAAAAAATCTAATCCAGTTATACAGATTAGTGCATAATTTGGATAATACAGATTCTAAGATTTTTTTGACTATTCACCTATTGATTTCACCGGAGGTGTCAATTTCAATATATTAATTAATGGATACTCTACCTCCATTCGACGGAATTCCTATACTATGAAAGTTGTCAAAAAATGAACAACCTTCAGTTTGCCATAAAAAAGTGTAATAGTCTAAATGCATTTAAGAATTCAGTGGATACAGAACTTTTTAACATTATGTATGATTTTGACAAATGACTGCAAATTGTGACATAGAATTCAGTTGATACAGATCTTCATAATGATATGTATGCTTTGACTAATGATTGCATATTATGATATTGTTTATCTTAAAATCTATGTAATTATATGTTTTATGATATCCTGCTACTGTTATTGATTAGTATATTATTACTATTATTATCATTATTATTATTATTATTATTATTATTATTATTATTATTATTACTATTATTATTATTATCATTATAATTATCATAACTATTATTATTATAATTATTATTATCATTATCATTATCATCATTATTGATATTGTTTATTGTGTTTTAACCCAGGGCATTTAAGAACCCTGAGTCCAAACCTAAGCCCACATCTTTTATGAGTATGATTTAAGAAATTGTGTAACTGAACTAACAGAGAAACCATAGAGTTGCATGAACAGGGACTCAGGGACTGTGGGTGAATTTTGAATCTTTAATAATTTCCAAAAATCCACCTCTGCCAATTTCTCACCACCTTTTGCTATGACAAAAAGCTTCTCCTTTAATATTCTTTCTTTATTCTGATTTTCTTTGTCCTAGTTCTAATCATAAAGCAAGACAAAACAAGACGTAATCTTCAGATTAGAAGGGACAAAATCAACCAACCTAATGAGTGAAAATATATTGAGATTAATTTGCTACATACACTAAATTAGCATTTCTTTTCAAGAGACACCATTTTGCACAGAATAAGCAAGCTTTAAATAGACTTCTCTGGAAGTCCTACGTGAGAATTCCGAACAATGTAACTTACTAATTTACATGCTGGGCATTCCTTTGGCATGCAAATAATTTCAACACCAATGCACTGACAAGTCTCACAGTCTTTGTTTCGTGAAACAAACCCAAGCTGAGGAAGAATATAGAAAGTGAATTGTCTTTTGTTTTGTACTCAGATCCCTGTAGTACTGCTCAATAGCAGTGTAAGGACCCGACATAATGTTTGACACCAGAATGTGTCAAAACTATAAGCACAATCTGATATCAAACAAAGTCAGGACAAACTCTGAGCCAAGAGATTAAGACAAGCAGGTGGCTAGCCCACTGTGCCCAATCTTGAATGACTCAAAGAAAATGCCCATTGAGGTGTACATCTCGGGAAGTCAAACAAATTTTAATGTAACCTGAGATTGGACTTGCAGCCTTATCTACAAAGATACGCTGCTTAACGTCTGCAGGCAGACAAAGTGAATTCAAACATGAAAAGCTTTGCAAAACAAATGTTGAAATACATCTAGCTATTTTTTTCTTTCTTTTTTAACCTAATCAAGGAAGAGACCATGACATTTACAACTCTTCAAGATATTGAATGTATAGGAAAAAAATCATTTTTGATTTACAATTGGTACCAAAAGCAAAAAGGTAAAAAAAAATTTAATCATTATTAACACATGCTGAAAATATGACTTGGCCAAGAAAAAGAAGTGACAGAGTCTTCTTTTGTTTATTCTAAAATCACATATTTCAAAATAACAAGATCTCAGAGACAGTTTTTACCCTAATGATATTATCATCAAGCTTGCAAGGGCAGTCTTTCCTCTCAACACACTTGATGCCATTACAGAATGTTCCAGCAGGGCAGCCCAGCTTGGGGCAGTGGCTGGTGTCCACGCCTGGGTAGCACACAGCCATCGGCTTGGATGGCTGTTTGGGCAAAGACTTCACTGGGGCCACCCTGGATGCTGTCAAGCAAAATACATTTTTCTTTTTAAAATTGGAGATTTTAGACCTAGATGCACAATTCTCTTATAAAGCTCAATCATTTTATCATCATTTCATTATCAAGTACCCTTTTACCATTACAGTGTAGGGCCAACTCTTATTGAAATGGAATTTCTCTGGATCATGCCATTTAGCCAAACAGGTGATCAGCCCACTGTGACCTTTTGGTGGTAGTGGTAGGATTTCAATTTTGCCCGAACAGCGGCCTTGCAGCCTGCTCTTTTCGATTTCCAACTGCCAAGGGTTCTTTAATGTGCGCAATGTGCACCTCCGGGTTTATCGTCAATCTCCGATAGGCCTAGGCTCTACATCCCACCTACCGATGTTGTAGGGATCAGGGAGTACTGGGTTTTTCTTTGGGTTTTAGCGATAAAAATCACTATGTGATTTTTGTTCCCCAGGCAGACTTGAACCCGTGTCATTTTGTTTTCAGTGCCAAAGCCATGACCACTAAGCCACCGTATCCCCCACAGCTCAATCACAGATTGTTAAATGAATAGGTTTGCTTTTCAAGCACGACCATAAAGAGGTTCTTATTCTTTTAACCATGATAAGTATTCCTTCTAAACTACTATCAACATTCCTGTAAAAGTAAGATAGATAAAAAATTTGAATCTTAAAGCAAAGACTTACTCTTCAATTTTATTATCAATATCACATTTCAGAGTATAATAATTACAACGTTCAGATTTTAACCCACATTACACTACTGTGACCGAAAGTGTCCAAGACCCTACTTTGATTGAAAGTGCACGCTTATCACTAGTGTCATAAATCACTTCACTGGGACCAGAAATAGCGTCTAAATAACAAATAAACGTATTCACCTAACAGAAAATATTCAGGCCTTTATTCTAAATTTTATTTCATCGAAATTGGACAGCTAGCAACTGAAATATGCGGTGCATTCGAGATCTAGAAAGCCTTGATTCAGATAATTGCAGTGATGATAGAGATGAATCAGACATCAAAATTGATTGAAACAATGTTTTTATGTCATTTATCTTTGCATAGGAATTTTCTTTACAAATACACACAGCAGATCATAGAATTTAGCATGACTTTGGAGATAAGAGGTTGTTTGAAAGAAAAAGAAAGAGGAAAAACTGACTGTTTTGTATTTCATGTGCTTTTTTATCAGTCAAATCAACATGGTATCAATTAAATGATAGATGTAAACAAAAATTCAATCTTTGAACTACACAATACAGACATGTAAAAAAAAGATTAAATTTTTGAACTACACAATGCAGACAAACTTTGTACAATTACATTATTTTTTCTTCATCTAATGATTTTTGGAAAATGTCTTCTCTGAAATTTTACAGAGTTTTGCCCCTATGCTTCTGCCTGAGCCCTTAGGGTGTAATGGGTCAAAAAAAGACCCAAAGTGCTTACAACCTTCAATCATGACTAGTGCCCATCCTAAATTGGTATCAGCATCCCATTTCAATTGATAATAATAAATACCATCTATTTAGCACATTTCCTTCATTGAGTTAAGCTCAATGCACTTAGGTATCAATATCAAATTATATCAGAACTGCAACTAAAGGAATGCAAGACAATTAACATATCTCAAAAAAGAAAATCAAGACAATGAAAACTAAGATAAGAAATAAGCACTAGATAGTAAGTATTCCATTTTTTAGACCTACCACATTCTGGGCTGCGTTTCAAACATCCAAGACGTGTTTCATAATTATAGCAAAGAGACAGCTTATCCTTATCAGCCAAGCATTGAAGTCCATTCCAAAGGTTACATTCCACATTCTGTCCAGTTTTCTTGGCAGGCATGTGGTCGGGTGTGGCTGTGCGACACTCAATGCTCACAGGATCCTTGCAGTCAGAGGCAGCAATTATGTCTGTGATATTCTCATTGTCATCTCTGTTATAGAGAGTGGGATGTGACAGGTCCATCCAGTCTGACCATACAATGCAATCATCTAAAGAGCACAAGAAACAAAATTAAATGTTAATCATATTATTATGGATACACACTCACCACTTAAATATAAGTTTGTTGATCTAAGAGAAGGAAATTGATTGATTTTTAGCAAGATATTGTAAAACTGATATCATTCCTTCATATAGCAGTCAAATACTTATAAGTTAAAGGATCTAATCGACCAGTGTAAAATGTTAACTGAGACTGTCATTGGCTCTGCGACGCTCAAAGCTCACAGGATCCCTGCAATTTCTAAATTGTATCATTTCAAGCATTTAACTTCAATTTCTGCACAGTTGATATGAGCATCCTGTAAAGCTATTTTGTATTCCAATGCTGTAAGCAATAATTAACAAAACTAGAGGCATTAGTAGATAGGTCAAAAGATGGATGTAGATAGGTGGCCTGAGGACCAATGGATAACAGGATCAATAACTGTACATGGTTAATCCATCTTCTAATCCGTTAATCCAAGCTTTTGGGTCAGACTCTAGACATTAATTTAAGTTTACTCCATCAAATGGGTATCAACTCAAAACTGCGAAGTAATCTACTAAAGATTAAAGAAGATGGTTGAATATCCCTTGACTGTTCCATACCAAAGAAACCAAAATTAATCAGGTATCAAGTCTAAGAGACTAAAAGGCTAAAAGGACTTGATGACAGGAAAACAAATTACTAACCTTTGAGAGGGGATTCTTCCAGTTTCATTGTGATTTCTTTTATTTCTTCTCCTCTTTTCTCTATTCAAAGGGATTTAAATGAAATTGTAATGTTAGAAATGAGTTCAAATTGATCTCATGACATTGCATTTATACATTTTTAAGGACTTTAAAGTTCCAATGAAAACAAAAAGTTACAGATATAGAAAAAGAAAACTTTACTTTCAAGTCTTAATTCTTATTTGAGTCCTTTTTAATAACATATTCCTTGATATATGATTTCCCATGAAGGCAATTCATCCGAAAATGAAATGCTAAGATACCACAAAACAAGTAAAATAAAACAGCTTTAACAAAGCAAACTGAAACAAAAGAAACGGAAAAGCTCAAAGATACATTGACACAAATCAAGTAAATCTATGTACCTGTGTACTCCTGCACACAGCCATGAAGCTCTAGTCGTAAGGCAATCTGGCCTTGCCATGTCATAGGAAGAATTCGAATCATGCGTGTTCTAATGGGGCTTGAGAACAGATTCTGTACAGCTGTTTCTGAATCATCATTGCCTCTGAAAATCTGAAAAAATGATAGTCAGCATGAAACATTATCTTGAAAAATTAATCAAATCTCTTTTTATTTTAATTTTAAGGCACAAATTGAAGTGATTCAGAGACTAACTGGATCACACTTATGCAAATGCTTTACAAATTAAAAAAAGAGAGAAACCGACAACAATTAAGATCTCTGGGCACCAAACACAACAAGTAATGCAAACATTCAAGACTGACTGGGAATATTACCTTATCAATATCTTTATGCTCTTGATATGGACTCCAGTGGGCTCCATCATTGCTAAATAGAACCTTGTAGGATGACACGTAGGTAGGAGCATCTGGCCGGCCTTGGGTTGTCAATCCAGTCAAGTACACAGTGCTGAAAAAGTCAATCTGAAGAGAAAAAAATAATCGCAACTTAGTTCCTCTACTTAGTTCCTGTGAACAGGATTCTGTTACTATCAAGCTTCGAAGAGTGAAGCAAACCATGAAAATAAAAAAATTTCCAAATTTCAATTCAATTCCTTGTTTGTATCAAATTAGGTTTTTGTTCCTGGAAAAAAATCATGGTAACTCAACTTCTGCCTTCTGTGAAAATTTCAAGACAATCTAGCAGCGGCTGTTTTAAAACAATCCCTCTGACAAGATAAAAAATTTTCTTGGATTTCGGATTGATAACCTTGCTGTGTTTTTAGTTTCTGTATTTGGGATTTAAAAGATTGTCAAATGGGCTGGTTGGAGCCTCATCATCCCAAAGCTTCACTTGCTGGGAAATAATGATTATCAACCTAAAAATTTGGGAAGTCCTTCTACACAGTTTGAATAGGATATCTTTTCATGATACACATATCTGTTTTCAAGGAAATGAGAGTTTACATTTAATAAAAGTGACATTTTATATTTCTGTTAGTCCAGCAAAATGTAAAAAAAACATTAGGAAGATGTAAGTGAGATAAGGATTTTCTTTTTTTTTTATCCTTCATTTTACCTGCATAAACTGCAATTTGTCACTTGTGCCAGCTATCCAACTTGAAGGACCATGCAACCGGCCACGTTGAGGACTGTGTAAGCCATCTCTGAATGATGAAGCAGTGATCATCTTCTCTGGGATTCTTCCATCACTCAAGCCCATATTTCTGGCGCATTCCACTGGTTGATAGGACAACAAAGATGAGGGGAGATAGTAAAACTTACATTCCAGATGGAAATGCTTGCAGGTGTGAATTACAGGAATTTGTATTAACAAAATGGATAAGTAAATGTGTTATGAAATGTGTTATAATTTCTTTTTTCTATTGGTGAATTTTCTTTTAAAATTACTACTTGTAAGAGAAAATGGAACAGGCATTTGATCTTTCAAAAAGAATAATTCAACAGTTTTAATATTTTTTTGCTGATCTGCTTATTAAAGTAGATCTAGGAAATCCACAGTTATTCTATTATCATGATTTCATTTAAGTGGAATCTTAACTTTGATTATTTTCATTAAAAAACATGGACCTACTTGGAATATTTGACAAAGCCTGTGTTTTGTTCGACCAGTTGCCAACAGATCTGCGCTTTCTTGAGCCTGTAATATAAAATATTGTGGATTGTGGCAGGGGGGGGGGGGGGGAATTACATTATAAGCCTTGACCTTCGTATCCATTTAAAGTACACAATAGCCATTGGGCTCATTTGAGGAAAGTGCAAATGTTTTTTTCTTGCTGCACATGATATTTTAACAATAATTCAATCAACTCTATGAATAGATTACAAATGTTTTTTTACTTATGAGACTTGAAAAGTACTTCAGGTAAGGGGTTTATACATGATAGATAGGGATAAGTGAGGAATATAATGACACTGAGAGGTTGAATTTTCTACATCATTCCATTATGGAGTCTGCTTTGAGCATCAATACATGCTTGGTAGCTACTTCTCATGCTTTTGCAAGTCCCTGAAAAAAATTCATGATGTAGGTCCTTCAACTAATCCATAATGAGGTCATTCTCTATAATCATTACCTTTGTTGTTATTATCGTTGTAATTGTAATTTTTTTGCCTTATTATTATCATTATTATTATCATCACCATCAACATTTTGATTTTAATTTTCATTACCAATAACATTTTCATTAATATCTTCATCATTATACTGATTTTGCTTGGTCTTGGTGTTTTCTTTTGTGTAACATGAGCTAATCAATCATAAATATCTAAAATTACGACATGCAGTATGACAGATCTTAAAAATATTTCACAAAGACCAACCTGGGCATTCACATCTGTATCTGATCTTGTAGTCATGGCACGGCATTGCCAGCACAGGGTCAGGGACACAGTTGAGTCCGT
>JAUEKY010002463.1:0-12196 GCA_031833965.1 Scyllaea pelagica
GTCTATCCGTCTATCTATCTATCCATCAATCTATCTATCTATCTATCTATCTATCTATCCATCCACCTATCTATCTATCCATCCATTTATCTCTTTGTCTATCTATCTATCTATCTATCTATCTGTCGATCTATCCATTTATCCATCCACCTATCTCTACCTACTTACCTTCTAATGTATTTTGCCCCATATTATGCCACGAAAATTGTATACCCTAACAAAAGTGAAAGGTGCAAAATTGGTCGGAGGAAGCGGTACAAAGGGTAAAGGAACCACAGACTTATCATTTAGGTATCTATTCTGTGAAGGGGACTGAAATGACTAACATGTGGGAGGAAGTAGATGAAGATAGATGGACTGGCGACCCAGAAATTTTATGGCTGGGTTATGGACAAACATGTGCAAGCAATCGAAAAAGAGACAGAAAGCTTGATTTATGAATCGAGCATCCTATGTAGATCACCGTCACGTGTTACATTATTGGTGATATAATAATCAAGTTAGGAAATAACTCAGGAAGTGAATGCTAGATAATACTCAGACTATGATCGTTTTTTCTTTTTTTTTTTTTTTTACTTTGCATGATATGTAAAATGGCTGTTTAGGTTTTCAACTTTCGAGTGAGAGGTATTGATTAAAGACCAATATCAAAGGAGGTTGTCCCATGCTTTGTTGCCACCTTGCACATATTAATATTATGAAACAATATGGTACCTCACCATGAAACTTGAAATGTATTGAGCATAGGGCAAATACATTCGACCATCCAACCTTCTGACCAATAAATATTGTATTATGCTTTGCATTGTCGTGCGATGCTAAAAAATAATTTGATGCAGACTTTTGCACACAAAAAAAACACTACACAAAACAACAACAACTGATAAACCGAACAAGCGACAAACAAATCACATATGGATTATTATAATATAGATAGGTAGCTATTCTTCATCTCCTTCGTAGAAAGACCCGGAATTTGTAGATGGGTACCAAAAGCAGGGGATGTCTGGAGTGATATTATCAGTATCTGCTGATCGAATTTGGTGTGAAGTTAAGACAGGCTTGTGGGCTAGCTGAGGTTATCTGTGCATATTCCTGGCGTGACTCACCAGGGAAAAAGACGTCAGATATTTTAACTGCATTTCAGCCCGAACGTTGTGGCTGTGCTCTCACGAAAACGAAAGAGCGCTGGAGCCAAAACAAGTGTTTAGCACCGGTGCACTGGGTTCAGCTCAATTTGAAGGTTTCGTTTTGAAGATTTCCAAACTGACTTCCCGGTGAATTTGATACGCCTTGGAAAAATACTTAAAAGATCTCAATCGTTCTCTCTAACCCAATCCCCATCTTCTCTGCCAGCTCTCCAAGATATCCATCAGTACCTCTCATCTGTATTCAATTTGCTCATTATCTCGCGTTGAATTAAGTTATGTTTATTCATTTTATACCTTATCATTAATTTGTTCATTGCGGAGGAGTTTATACAGCTTTAATAGTTTTGACCATGTTGTAGGACGTGTCAACGAAACAGTGCTCATGGTTGTTCTAAGAGTTGTCAGCTTTATTCATTTATTAGCTTTTTATCTCTCAGTTTCTTTCTATCTCAATGTGTCTATCCAATTATTTGTCTAAATTTCTGCCTGTCCACCTGTCTATCTAGTATATACGTATGTACCATTATGATATCCTGGTATAATAATATAATGATTGACTCAATGCACAGTGGGCTAGCAACCTGCTTGTCTTAATCTCTTGGCTCAGAGTTTTCCTGACTTTTATTTGATATCAGATTGGGTTTGTACTTTTTGACGCATTCTGGATCAAACATTATGTCGGGTCCCTACACTGGCTTTGGTCGGTACCAAAGGGAGTCTGATAACAAAAAAAACCCAAAACAATAACATTTATCCATCATCAATCCTGTCATAATATAGAGAAATAAAAAGGTATCCAGAACAAGGAGATGAGTCAATGATAGAAATTTAGAGGAGGAGAAGGAAGAAGAGAGAGAGAGTAATGGGTATGAATGAAAAAAAAACCCCAAAAAAAACAGGGACGGGGGCATAGGGGAATGATTTGTGATGATGGTGCAGAGAAAAGCTATATCCCCATGGACTAATCACCATCTGGTGTCGGTCTTGCAATGAATTTGCAACACTCAATACTTATTGTCGTTTAATGACTACGCAGCAGAGAGTATGAGGTCAGCAGTCTCACATAGGCACTCTTGCAGTGGCCAGCTGACTCTACATGCAGGACGGGCAGCGGATGGCTGATGTGAAATGCTTGTGTGTTCTCGTTGCCATTTGTGTCTTTACTCAGTGCGTGTGTGTCGATTATGAACGTATCCAATTTTTTCGTTAGGGAAAATTTGTGTGTGCATATGTTATGGAAGAGAAAAGTATCCTAACAAAAAAATAGAATGCTAACATGCGCACACACACGCCTGCAGAATAGGAAAATTAGGAAAGAAGAAACATATCCTTACACAAACTCGTAGGAACACAAACGTTTACCTGCAGCAGCAGACAGTGGGGGTCATGACAGGGGCGGGTAGTTGTATTTGTATGGAGAGTCACAGGAATGGTTTTATTGGCTTTAGCATTATTAGATACTGCAAAAGTATAACTAGGAATGGGAGGGTGTGCCTGTCTTGTGTAAAACTGGTAAAATATTTATTTAAAAAAGGAGCGACAGACAATCAGACTGGATGAATTGTGGCAAAGGTGGAGCACAATCTCAAAATATTGAGAGTGAATCATGAACTAGGAAATCCTATCAAATCAGAAACATTTATATCACTGATCTGATAGTAATAGTTATTTGACGTCAGATCACCGCACGACTTACCTATCTATTTGGGATCCTATATTTGTTAAATCCAAATATTGTTGTTTCTATGCGTAAAAATTGCACACTGAGGAGTTACAGCTTTCCAAACCTTGCAAAATTACCCATAGAACCTCCTCACGAAATATTTTTGTGTTTTTGCAATGTTTAGAAGGCCTATTCATGGTAAATTGCAGACCATCAAAGTAATCAAAGCAAACACAGCAATATCATGATTTTTTTCAAGATGAATCCAAAATAAAAACGAAATGTCAATAGTTTACTTTAATTCTTTTCTTTTTAAACGATAGGGAAGAATACAAAGTGAGCACAACAACTTACTACATTCAAAACTGTCTTTGAACATAATTAAAATCTAAAAACAACTTAAAGGATTTGCAACTAAGTTAGACATGATAAATGAGAAGTTCCAAAAAAAAAAAAAAATATGATAATACATCATAGAAATTGACCATATACTCATACAGTAAGTATAATGACATCATGAAGAACAACAAACAGTAATGTCTGACAAAAAAAGTGAATACAGAGTATGATACCAAAGACAATAATGTCCATTCTTATGAAATTAAAAAAAAACAAACAAAAACACCTCACCAGATTAATCCCTTCAAAAGCGTTTTGGTGCTAAATTCTTTAAATCAAAATATGCATAATGAAAAAAAAGAAAGCAACTTCAGAACCGATTGAGGCCTTGGCAGTTGGAAATCGAAAAGAGTAGGCCACAAGGCCGCTGTCCAGGCAAAATTGAAATCCTAACACTACCATAAAAAGGTATGCAGTGAGCTGATCACCTCTTGGCTTAATGCCATGATCCAGAGAAGCCCCTTCTCACTAACAGTCAGCCCTACACTGTAATGAGAAAAGGGTACTGGATAATAAAATGAAATGAGATCGTGCGAAACAACATTATGGGTACCTCCAATTAAAACAAGTTCTGTATTTCAAGCAAATGTTCCGACGGGCCTATGTCAAAAAAGCGAATAGAATGGTCCACATGTAAGGACACATTTCAGAATCTCATGCACTAGTAGGGCTAGCGTGCCGGCAAACTTTTGACCCTTGGAGATGAGAAGTGAGAGTGGAGAAATAAGGAAATGGAAGAAGATCAGGAGTCAAACAAAATCTATTGCATCTAAATGAGAGCCCACTGCCAGAGATTAAGAGTGAGAGACGAGTGACAGCAAAGAGTTAATCAAACCTTATGCCAGAGAATGAGAGACAGAAATTGAGATTACAAACTCAATGCCAGAGAATGAGAGACCAAAATTGAGATTACAAACTCAATAGCAGAGAATGAGAGACAGAAATTGAGATTATAAACCTAACGCCAGAGAATCGGAGAAAGAGAGAGAGCAAGGGAATTTACAAACCCAATACCAGAGGATTAGAGGCAGCTAGGGAGTTATCAGATCCAATGATAGAGAACGAGGGACTGTAAGTCGTAAGAAACCAAGAGCAAAGAACGAAAGACGGCGAGACACTTTATAAGCTAGAAGCTAGAGGAAGGACACAAGATGTCCTTATCTAGGAATATTTGAGTCTGGAATTTGACACGGTGTGCTTTACATGGGAAATAAAAAACAAAATAAAAATCCACACACTAATTGAATACGATGTTGGTACATATTATGATGAAATTGGTGTACTGATTTTGAAGAGAAGCTAAAATAACGAAAACATTTTCAAATATGTGGACTCAATGTTTGTTGACTTTAAACACATGCTTGAGTAGGACTGTGGCATGATAAACAAGAGGCTATAGTGACAAACCAACAATCACTAATTCTCTAACATATCTTCATCTCCATTTCAAAACCCAGGTACTAAGTAACTGTTCTTTTCACCACAAAATGCCAAAAATCATATGCGTCTACAACAAATGACACAATACCATCAAAACTGAGTAAGATTTCAATTCATAGAATCAATGATATAACTTTTCTAATGTTACAAATGACACACATAAAATCTTCAATTTCCATTTTTAACACATGGCGAACCCCTATTTACAACAATTCTGATTGAATTTCACTGACTTTAGTGTCCAAGAGAAAAAAAGGTGATGCATCAGTAGGATAATTAAAATGAAATCGCATAATGGAAAAAAAAGACTAATTCCTATATAGATATTGATAGAAAGAGTAAAATATCAAGTTCAAGTCCATCCCCTAGTTTGAAGAATCAAACAGTTTGATTGATGAAATACAGTTGTGACTTGAATGGGAATATTGTATGTACAGTCAAGCATTCATTGCTTGCCAAATAAACAAAAGAGTGGACTGAAATGGTTATCATTCATGATAATAGTCATAAGATGGCAGTAAACAAAAAATTTCAACATTCATGTTTCCGCAAAACATACACAGATGACATTGGGAAAAAATCATGGTGGGTGGTTTCTGAAGAGCATAACAAGCTTTGGTGTAATCATAGGTTGCAGTTCTAAAAGCAAATTTCAAACTACTATTATCAACAAACACACAGCATCCAACTTCATGCTTGGTAAAACGATATGATATTGATTGGACAACACTGATACAGAAAAGAAAACAATCAAGACTTTCTACACATGAAATCCAAAAAAAAAAAAAAAAAAAAAAAAAAAAAAAAAAAAAAAAAAAAAAAAAAAAAAAAAAAAAAGGAATCAAGAACTCCTTTTTCATAAATGCTACTCGCTGAACTGCATTAAAGACTAGAAATAAGGGGACGTAAAAATATTCAACATTTAAAAAGATACAAATCTTCATGCAATCAAAGTGGATAATGCTGGTTATAAAATGGCAAACTCAAGTAAAATCATACTAATCTGACATCATGATATAAATCTATATCCAATATGCTAAGTGCATTACCAGATCAGAAAAGGCTTGACCCGTCTCCAATAGGCTACAGAAACAATGGTATTTACAAAAAAAAACATTTAAATGCTATGGTGTAATGCCTGCTTTAACACTGAATTGGTCACAATGCCGGCAGAGCACTCTGGACATGTTAACGTGCTGCAACACAGAGATAAACAGAGGACTCACATGAATATCTCACCCAGTCACATTATACTGATACCGTGCCAACCAGTCTTAGCACTGTTGCCATAATGCCGAATGTCAGGTGGATAGCTGCAGAAAAAACAATTTTTACAACTCGGGTATGTCGCCTCGTGGGGTGAACCCGTCACCTAGCTATGACTGATAACTGACTGCTAAAATAAAACTATGTAGACTTCAATGACTAAAGTGTTTTGATGTATTTCCACAATGTGACTGTGACTAACAATTGGCAAATGAAGTGATCCAGTGATTAGCTGATTTCAAATCCTTACCAACTACTTTATGGGAATTGCACACACTTAAAGAAAAAAATGACAGGAAGGATAAGGCTGGGGTGGAGTATGATTCTTGAACCTGATATCTGGCTATGTAGACTTTATCTGCTGGGATTGGAAGTTTGAAGGTTAAGCTTATGATAAAGTTAGTCATAATAATTATACAGGTAGTGAGGAAATTAAAAATTCCTACTTCCTTCGACTTGAACTGGTTCATAAAAAAGACAATAATTACTCTGGTGGTGAGGAAATTAAAAATTCTTCTATCCCTCAACTTGAACTGGTTTAGCAAAAGTTGGCCGTGATGCCAGAATTGAGGACTGTCTATCCCGATTCAACCAATGCAAATACGAAGACAACGAATATAGGATCCTGGAACGTCAGATCAACCAGGGGTACAGCGTTACAGTTGGCAGAAGAAGCTAAGAAATATACTAAAGATTTTAGCAGCAACTGAAACTAGGAACTATGAAAAAATAAGGGCTAAGGAGTAGAGGGCTCAAGTGTTCATGCTATAGTTGGGGATGCTGAACTAGTAAAGACTGATTTTATTTTTGAAGGATCGGATAACTTTGTAAATGAGCCCCTTTTATAGATTATACAGAATCTAAATTTTAAACATTGAAATGATCATAGGGTGTGGACTGAATAAAGATTCCTGTAGAGAAAACAGGGAAGAATATTATCAACAGCTTCAGATAAAATTTGACAATGCCAAACCAAACCAAGAGATTATATCATTCGGAGACCTAAATGCTGGAGGAGGAAATAACAGAGGCAGCTATTTCTGAGTGGTAGGCAGAGAAAGAGAAAACATAGAAAGCCTAAATGGTAAACTGCTACTAGATTTGTGCATTCCTAATAACTTCAAAATTGCTAAAACATTTTTAAAGACATACGTAAATTGACCAGAGTGTCTGAAAATAGGGAAGAAAATTCAATAGTTGAGTTTGTAATTGTTAGCAACAAATAACTTTACATACTCAAGATGCCAGGGTCAAAAGAGGAGCTGAAATATTGAATGATCATTTCCTAGTTGTATGAAAACCTAATTTTTCTATCCAGTATAAATCTAAAAAGTAAAGAACTAAAGAAATTGAGAGACTAAGAGAAAATGATACAAAGAAGGCTTATCATAACCTAATTACTAAGAGTCTAATATGGCCTAAAATGTGCTGATAGAGTGAGAAATAGTTCATGAGGTGTGTGAAAAGAAAGTAATTCGAGGCCAAAATAAAAGAACAGCTTGATGGAATGATAAAGTGACGCAAAAAATAAAAGGAAAAAAGCTATCCTGGAAACAATACTTATCCAGTAAAGTAGTATAGATTTAGATATGCACAAACAAACTAAAATTGAAAAACAGCTAACGAAGAAGAGTTAAAAAAAACAAACAAAAAAAAAAAACCGGTGGGATAAATTTGGAGTAAATCTCATCAATGATGGGTTTGCAATAAAAGGATGTGGGAAAGGAAACCAATGTCTAACAAATAAAGAACAAACAAAGAAAGATAGTGGAAGATAAAACTGAAATTATTAATAATTGGAAAAGTTTGTTTTTTTCAAAAGTCTACACAATGATACTGAGGAAGAAAACTATAATGTAGAAAATAATATGGCTACAAACTAAGATGACGATATTCCTTGCACACAGAAAGATTATATAATATAAAAAGGAATGAGAGATGCTAAAAAGAAGATTGAAGTTGGTAAAGCTTAAGCAGCAGATATATCTAGAAATGATGGTAAACCAAAAATAGATTGCTAATAAATACTCCTTGAAATATGCCAACATGCTTGTTTTTTAAAAAACTATACCAAATGACTGGAATATCTCAACAATGATACCAACATATGTCATGTCCACTCTGTATATGTCCCCTTGAAACAGTGCAGCACCACCTTTTTGAAAGCAAACCCTTGGAGGACTTCAGACCGGAGTACCCACCAGCAGCAGCTAACATCCACAACACACTATATAGCGACAGACACCAACTCATTCTAATACACAGATTCTTCACTATGGCGTACGGCAGAAGGATTGGATAAGTAAGTATACCTACACAGAAAAATAGGCCAGTAAACCAGTGGGAAAACTATAGAGGAGTATCTCTGCTTATTGTCCCAGGTAAATCAATATGCTAGAATTTTGCAAAGTAGGCCTTGAGATGTAGAAGGAAAGCTATAAAATAGTGGTTTTACTCCAGTGAGAAGTATTCAAGGCCACAGGTATTTATGTAGCCTAGGACAAATAAGCAAATCAACTTATAGTTACAACAATCAAGTAAGTATGAGCTTTATAGATCTGCAAAAGGCTTTTGATTCAGTAAAATGTAAAGAAATGTGAAAAAGCATATTGATAAGGATATGATGGGAGCACTTTAATCTTTTTATCTTTATCCTCACAGTATGGTAAGAATATCTGGACAAAACTCAAGCAAATGCTGGGAGTTAGACAAGGATGTTTTCGTTGCCCATTATTTCTTATAATACTTAGGCATTCAATCTCTAAAGAAAGCAAAACAATGAAAGGTTTGAACACAGCCCTGTAGAATCCAAAATCAGTCAAAATAAAAATGTTAGTTAGATAATTTAGTGGCATTTGATAAAAAAGCAGAAAGTTTACAGTATGATGTTAAAATTCTACATAGAAAAGAGAGGACATAGAAATATGCAAAGAAAACTAAAACCATGATGACAGGCAGAGATACATATAAACATCAAATTAGGATCGACAGGGACATTATGGAACACGTAGAAAACCATTGATAAATGGGTAATCAAATTATAGTTAAAAATACTAAATAACTAAAAGATAAAAAAAGCAATAAACACCTATGGCCAACTAGGGCAGAGCTTATTATAATATATCATAACGTTTAAAAAGACTTCAGAAGTTCAACAAAAATAGCTCATTATATTGCCAAGTCCTGATATATGGAAGTGAATCATGGAAACTATAATTGCAAAGATGAAAGTACATTACAGGCTGCAGAAATGAAATTCCTTAGACAATCAACAGGTAAGACTAAATGAGATAAAATAAGATTTACCAGGATTCAAGCCGATTGAAAACTAAAATTATGTCAAGTTAAGTTGAAAAGAATAAACCTAGGTGGTTTGGTCGTATAAGAATGGAGTAATAAAAAACCGAACAACCCTAGAATGTAAGCCACAAGAACGATGACAATGACCCATATACCTTGTATGGGAGCAGAACAATAAAAGCAAGCTCAGGCGATTTTTTTTGTAATACATGTTTATATACATTTTCTTTTTCCATTTTGAGAGTCAGGACTGAAATGAAGCTAAAGCTGCATCAACAACCAAAAAAAAAAATATATATATGTAATGCTTTGGACGAATGAATGAAATAGTCTGCGCACAAATGAAAAGTTAAACTATTGGAAACTAAATGAAAAAAAAAAGAGAGAGAGAGAGAGAAAGAGAAGAGAGACAATTTGCCAACTGATGATAGAAGTACTCAAACTATGTACAAACTCTGACAGTGAAATGATCTAAGACTATAACATCTATCTTCTATTTTTCTTTCCCCCAGCGGATTTGGGAGTAGATTTTTTGGGAGAGTACTCCGGTTCCGGCTCATCTTCTTCAGCAGAGTCTTCAGCCATACGGTCTTTCTTACTCGACTTTGACGGTGACCTCGATCCATTCTGGGAAGACTTGGGCGTTTTGTGGCCTCCTCTGGAAGCTGACTTGCGTGGCGTGTACTCAACCTCAGACTCGTCATCTTCACCATCATCTTCCCTGCCTTTGAGGCTCTTTTTGACACTCTCGGATGATGACTTTGTGCTTCCCTTTTTTTTGGCGGTCACTGCTTTACTGTCCTTGGCTTTGCTTGGGGTGGCTTGTCTTTTACCCCCTCCCCGAGACTGGCTCTTGCGAGGTGTGTATTCAGGTTCTTCTCCTTCATCTTCTTCCTCATCTGAAAGCGGAGAGAGAGAACGTTTTCGAGCGTTCTTACCTTTACTCGCTTTAGTTTTCACGGGGCTGGGACTTTTGCTGGAGGCTTTTTTCCCCTGAACTTTACCTCTTTTAGCCTTCGGCTGTTCATCATCAGAAGTTTCATCATAAGACTTTGGTCTTCGGCCTCTAGAGGACGAGGACACTTTCGTGGTTTTTTTGGGTTCAACAGTTTTCTTTTTCTCCAGTTTGGGCATTCCCCTGGACTTGGTTCCCCTTGGGATGTATGCAATCTCTTCATCATCATCACCATCTTCTTCTTCGTCTTCAGAATCATCCTCTCCAGCCAAAACAGTCGGCGAAGGAGTGAAGGGAACAACCAACTGGAAAGAGCCATTGGCCCCAAGGCCACTTAGCTGTCTGGGGAGCAGAAAAATAAAAAAAATAAAACAAAACTCAACTTGGCAATCTATTAGACGGGACACAGCAACTGTCAGTTATTCACTCAAAAGCAACGATAGCTCTGAGCACAAGACAGTGACAGATATTCTCGGCTTAGCTCAATTTGCATTGGAAGAAAGCCAAATTTGTTTTCATCATCAACTATTTTGCAGGCAGACAAGTGTGCTTCAGCAAATAAAACAAAAATAGAAAAACTTAGAAAACAGTGAGGTGGTAGAGTGCCAAAAATAAATAAAACCAATAATCTTTCTTTATTCATCTTGAACCTATTTTACCTTTCAGTGTAAGGTTACTGTTATGAACAAACTTTTGTCACTGATTTCTATCTTAAGTCTTTTTTTTTTTAGCTTCAACGAATTCATAACCTCTGTTTTCTACTATTTCTGATATTGTTTCTTGCCATAGTTTCTTAGGTCTACATCTAGGTAATTTGCCTTGTAGCTTACATTCTAGGATTTGTTTTGGAATTTTATTATCATCCATTCTATTCATATGCCAAAATCTGTTGGCTGACCCACTTTTTTCTCTTTCTCTTCCCCTTTCCTCCGCTCCAGAGAGTCGAATCAGAACAGATTGTCATCAGGGCTGTTGGCTGCCAAGCCACGTACAAGGCCATCAATTTCTCCACCATCTGTATCAAGGAGACTTATTCAGCCCATTCAACGCAACAAGGGACAAACCATGTGAATCTGCTGGCATTTCCTGGTCAGGGAAGCCTATAAGGGCAGCCTGATTTACCCGTGTCGTGCCTACAGTTCAGCCCCAATATCACACCAGTGTTCTTATCCACCTTAACCATTCCACTGCCACTGCCACAGTGGGTTGGTGGCCATCATATCTGTGGCGGCTTCCATTCCTCTTTCACTCTGTCTGCCCCTGATGCATGGGTCAAAGTTGAAAAAAAAAAAGCCAGTGCAACAAAAAAAAAAACAAAACAAAACAACCTACTACTAAAAATACTGAAAGTTGACAATTAAACTACAGGGAAACAGGTTTAAACTAAAAATGGCTAAACTGGAAGAAACCCTAAACCAAAAACAATGAAAAGTTTGCTTGGCTGCTTATCAATTCTATATCAAGAAACCATACATTTCTAAACGAAATATGTTTAAACTGAAATAAAAACTCAGCTCCTTTTAATTTTGGTGTTAACCTGTTTCACTGTCTGTAGAAAAAAACCCCCAGAATTTCTATAAAAACCAAGTTAATGACAATTTTGTTGACCAGGAAAAGATTCTATTGCACAAAACAACAAAGAAAAAAGAGATCCCTATCATTGCGGGTACCTCCATTTAAAAAGAGTTCTATACTTCTGTCAAAGAAGGATTTTATTTCCAGCAGGATCTGTGCCAAACGGGCAAATCCAGCAGCAAAGACACATTTCATATTCTGATCAACTGGCAGGAGGGGCCACGGTGGCTCAGTGGTCATGGCTCTGGGCTCTGAAACGAAGCGACGCGGGTTCGAGTCCAACTTGAGAACAAAAATCACATAGTGATTTTTATGGCTAAAACCCCAATAAAAACCCTGTATGCCACTCCCCTGATCCCTACAACATCGCTAGGTGGGATCTAGAGCCTAGTCCTATCGGAGACGGACGATAAACTCGGAGGTCCCGTGTGCACGTTGCGCACGTTA
>JAUEKY010002573.1:1083-12195 GCA_031833965.1 Scyllaea pelagica
CCCCCCCCCCCCCCCCCCCACGAATCAGTGTCTTGCTTCACACTGTAGGGTACAAAATGAGCTAAGCAATGAGCTAAAGAAACTTAAGCTGCCTTCAGAATAGATTTGGACCTTTTTTTTATCTTGCATGGCCATGGTCCTTCAATTTTGATTTGTGTGGTGAAATGGTTCAAAAGTGCGTTACACAGTGGTCACCGAGTGTTAAGAGACAATGACGTAGGTAGCCTTTTAATAATTTTTTTATCATCTCCTTAATATTAACATTCATAACATCTGTGTGCATGGTTATGCGGGATAACATAGGTCTGAAATTGACTAAAGGCTTGAATAGCTTACTGCTACTCCTTGGTTATGCATTGATATTTCATTTTATGCTGAATTTGATTTAATGACAGGCATAATGTGAAAAGTTAAACTGATTGCCACTAAATAGAGTTGGAAGTTGTCAGGAGTGTGGGCCTATACCTTATGCCACATTGATAAGGGAAAAGAAAGTAAGCTGACAATGAAAGCATCAATTTCAATAATTGCTGTTTTGAGGAGGGGGGAGGCGACCTCTTTTTTTCACTAGTTAAGTGTGAGTAGCTTGGAGGGGTCTGATGGTGAACACTTCTAAGTGTCTAATTTGTTCATATTTACTGAGAAAACTAGGGTGAAATAGGTTGTCCTTTACATTTTCTAGACTGTTTGAATAATGTCTATTTAGATTGTTACCACATTATGACTGTTTTAAATAGGGATGCTAGGATGTAACATTTTTTACTGTCTACCATCCCCACGTGAAAATCAGCATGAGAGGCGTATTTCCCTGAAAAGGCATAAATTGATTAAAGTATTATTTTTTTAAAATGTGAGTTTGATTTTGTTGCCCGTCGTTTCTTTGATTCATGCTGCCTGGCTCAGACCAACGGCGTCGACGCAGCAGTAGCTCTGGGGTCAGCGAGCTGACCAAAAGTGTCCTCCCTGTCCAGAAGCCTCATGGTGGTCACCGCTTTCGTTTTTCTTTTTAGATTTGCTTTACATGTCATGTGATAGAATTGTATCCTGGTGGTGTATTTAGGTAGCTTAGAATTTGAGTCCTGCAGTTTTGCCCCCTTTTTTCCCTCTCTTGTATTTGTGTTGGCATTTGAGTTTGTCTCCTCTCATCTATTTGTGTGGGCATTTGGATCTGGTTATTTTTCACAGTTCTCTCTCTCTCTCTCTCTCTCTCTCTCTCTCTCTCTCTCTCTCTCACTCTCTCTCTCCCTCCTCCCCCCCCAAATGTGTTGAATCCATTGTTGTTCATACTCCATATCATATTCATAAGGTTTTTCTTTTTTCTCATGACAACAGAGATAACTGAGTGATGATTAAATTTTGTTTAGTTACTGAATGATAATTAAATTTGGTATAGTTTGCTAGAATGGAAAAGAAACAGTCTATTAAGTTTTTATTCTGTTTGGCTTATGTTGCATCTTTGCTGCATGCAACGCCAGAATCACCTCTGCTAGGCAGCAATTACTTTCTGACTGCTTCATTGTAAAATTGGCTTATTTTGTAAAATTAGATATCTTACCTGCTGGGGAAAATGAAAGGTAATTCAAAGCCAGTTTTGAGAATTAATTGAAGATGGTTGGTGGACAGTCGTTGAACAGTGGTAGCAAAACCTCTTTTCAAGTGGCCTGATTGGGTAGTGGAATGGAAAAGCTTAAGGCAGAGGTGTTTTTAACTCTTTTTTTGTTTTTTTTATTGCCGTAGAAGCTATTCCAGGGAACTGTTGTACAATTTGATTCAAACCTTGTCTCTTAGAACAATAATGGATTACATCTAGTCTGTTCTTATCTACATTTTTTTCTATCTTAGAAATTTTGCTTTGTCCATCCTTCCACTCTCCCTGTTTCTCCTCTACCTGCATGATTTAATTTTTTTGTGCCTTTCAATTGCTCCTTGTAAGTATTTAATGGTTAACTTCATTATCTAAAAGATGTGTCTTTGTGTGGGAACTGTATCTTTCGAACCCTTTTATATTGATTCCGCTTGATTTTTAACCTTGAGCTTTATTTGTGCATTGATACCTTGAGTTGAGGCACTGCAAACTATCCTAGCATTTCTCTCAACAAAAGACTTACCTGAAAGCCCTAGTCCAGTTTCTCAGAGTAACCTGTAAGATCTTGAAGGGTTTGACATTTCAGTTGCTCTTGCCTTCCTATAAAATCTTTACCTGCTTTTTTATGTTTACTTTTATGGTAAACTAATACTGAAACATCTGAAGTATTTCAGTCACTTTGTTACTAAATGATTTGCTCACTCTTTGGTTAATTACAAGATTGTAAGCCGAGGCCTAGGCTTTTGTGTTACACATGGCATGTTATTTTCATTAAAATGACTCTTGTTATAATATTAGTTGTGTTTTTGTCTTTAAATCCTAAAATGTATATATAGAACTTGTAGAAAATTATTATTGTTTGGCACAAGGACCCCTGATCATTTTTTATTTTTATATAATCGAAGTGCTTATTTTTCCGAAGGGTTGATATTCGCTGGTGATTCACAGCATCCTGTTTCTATTAACCATCAGTCGTTCTTCAGAAAACTTCACGTCTTGATTCCCACTAGCTTGTTATCATGAATAGATTATTGTTCTCCACTGATAAAAATAACATATATGTTAATCTACGTTTTATGTTTCAAAAGATCCAAACGTACAGTGCTGTAAATAGACTAACATGTATCAAAAAGTTGTCTTGTCACCAGTAGGACTGTTTTTAATGGCTGTCTGAACCCTTTGGGAAAATATACCAACCTTATTTAAATATTATTATTACATTATTGTCTTACGTACCTCTAGCTTGTTGTATGTTTTTTCTTCACCCTCTTTTCTCTGTGTACCCTACTATGCTAGTTGTTGATTCTGTCGACTTTTTAATTTTTCTGGGTTTTTAATTATTTGTTATTCAATATCTTTACTCTGAAAACCATTCTTTTGTCATATGTTGATCTGTTGATCAAAATGTTACTAGACCCTCTAAGTGTACTTTGCAACATCTTAACACTCTATCTGCCCTATATATTTGCATGCTTTTTACTGGTTTTTCATCAAAGCATTTTCGTGCACCTGCCTCAGTTTTGTTTTTATGTAAGGACTCCATGGATACTTTAAAACAATTCATGTTGTTTCTCTTACAGAAAGTTGTGGGACCATTAGCATAAAAGCAGGGTCCTGTCTTTAACTTTAATGTTTTACATCTTCTTACGGCTCCTACCAAATTTCCTGTTTGGCCTTGAGATCATAACCGGTAGGGTCTTTTCTGAATATTAAAGTGAATATCTCTTTTGTTTGGTTGTTTTTTTTTTATTGCTATTTCAACTGAAATGTTATGATTTTTTTGCATTTCATGAGAAATTTATTAGCAATGATGTAAAAAATTCAATTCCACCAAGATTAATCACAGATTATTAGCATGTGGAAATAACAGTGATGCCACCAAATGGTTATTGAATTCAGGATGATCTTGCGTTACTGCCTTATGCAATTCTGAATCATTTCTCTGCTTGGATAAATTAGTGGGATGTGCCATGATGGTTTTTTTTATTTTTCCTAGCGTCAAACTTTCAGTTATTCCAGACAAGGGCAATTCTTACAATGCTTGGATGAATATGACATAAACAAAGCAGAATTGTAACTCGCTTCCTTCTATTTCCCTCAGTGCCATCCAGGAGGGAGCAACGCAACTCCAGGACATCGGAGGACGAAAGCGTAACCTCTGATGACCCACGGTCTCCCACCTCCCCCAAATCTGCAGATGTGCAGCAACCCAAGATGGTGCCGGCCCCTCCGCCCAAGGAGAATGCGTGGGCTAGGAAGAGGGAACCCTCAGGGCCTGGTGACGGCTCCAACAACGCCTCGTCACAAGCCACACCCAGCAGGGAGGAGCGACAGAAAGTGAGTTGCAGTGCTGTTGATCTAATACCATCTCTCTCTGGGGACTGTTTTGGATTTTGGATTTCTTAAATGTGGCTTTGAAAATAAGTGAATAGATTTTGCCTTGAAATATTTCATTCGAAATTAATGGTATCATGTATGCCAGTTTTTTAAACATTATCATTCATTTTAACAGTGTTAATTTCAGTAATACAATTTCTGTGTTGGTTAAGGTTCATTTTAATTCTTGAATAGATGTTAACTCTTATAGTCTCTTGCTGTTTCATTTTCATATGCAATCATGTCCATGGTCAGTTCTGTATCTGAAACCCTTTATCATCACCACTACATCACTATCTTCTTGATGTGTCATCATTATTATTATTTTCCTTATGAAGGCATGCTTTCCTATCATACATAATTCAGTATCAGGGGTCAAAGATGGCAGGATTTGTCCAGCACTGTTGGAAATTTTAGCAGATTAATGTACCTTTTTAATGATTTTTTTCTGACCATAACGCTGGTTGTTTTTATCATTGATTCAGACACACCCCTTCTGCGTTTTGCAGGGCAGTCCCTTAATGGTTCTATGCCTGGCGTCCTGCCCGCATTTATAAGACCTAAATAGACATTTTCCCTTAATGGCAGGTAGACAAATTATGGTAGCCGGCCCTAGGACTGTTGCCAACCGGTCACTGAACGGATATCGGTCTGTCTAGATGGAAGTCAAATTAAATCTTTTCTAAATCTTGCTTTTGCGCACAGCTACTTTCATATTCTAGTTCAGTCACTTGCATTGGCGACTGGATAGTCTGTTATTTTAGTGTTGTTGTTTTTTTTTTCATTCTAACAACCATTGGCGCAGATGGTACACTTCGATCACTGTTGTAATTTAAAAGAGTACAGCATAGTGTCAGGCCCATGAATTTGAAGAAATCAACCAGTCATGAGTACACACTTTTGAATTTACTCCATAATATTCTTCACCTGATTTGGAAAATAATAATATGCAGATTTTGCCACGTTTTTGGAACTGTTATTCGTGATATTCTTCTTCACCTCCCTACATTCTATCTCCTCTTTTCACTTCAATTTTTCTCTCGTGTTCTTCCTCCTTTTTTTAAATATACAATAAAGCTTGAGTCATAAAGATATAGGGGATTGGAATGCTGCACCGAAGTTCATTATATTACTATTATTATTTTATTTAAAAAAACATTCCCTACACCTTTTAAAACTTCAATTTTGACTTGGTTATACAGTTCACATTTAATTTTTTTTTTTTTAATGGAAAATAAGGGGGCGACCTATTTCACCCTAATTTTCTTGGTCAGAAGTGTTCACTATCGGATTTCTCCAAACTTTTGATGCTTATTTAGCAACAAACTAGGTCGCGCCCCATGAACCCAAAGTCAGAATAACCACTATTGAGTGAAGTTTCCCTCAAAGCCACAAAGAGTGTCTGTACCAAGAGGTTTAGGAATCTGATTTATCTGTCAATTTTCCACCTCAGGATTTTTTTTACATTGGAAGTCTGACTTGCAGGAATTTTCAGTTCGCTTCACTTTGACCCCTGTTCAGTATCTTTATTATTGTTTTCACTGTCATGATTGTTTTTCTTCCTTGTAAGGTCTTAATGGTATCTCCTTTTGTTTGCAGCCTCCAGCCGGGGCTGGCAGAGGGAGCCACCCTCCAGGTCGTCATAACGACCAAAACAGAGATAGACGTCCAGGTCCCAGAGGCCACAGTGAAGGTAATTGGGAAACTCCTCTGTGTTTTGGTGTGGCTTTTTGATCTAGGGGTAGGTGGCCTGGCTTGTGTCCATGAGGTGGCGAATCTGCAGGAAATACCCTGAACCATATTTTATCACTTTACTCAGAAATGAATGTCTAGTTTTGATAACTTTATTTTGGTTTGTAAAAAGTTATAATAAATGAACGCCTAGCAGGCTGCGTATCTTGTCCAATGTGCTTGTTGTTGCTGTTAGTTTGACACCCCACTTTTGAGCTTCTTTAGGGGGTGTTTTGACTTACAAAAGTGCTCATTTGAAAAGCAAAATGTGTGTTATTTGTTTGTTTACATGAATATGGCTTAATCAGACTAAGTATTCTTAGAAAGCTAAAGATAGATAGTGGATGTTTTAACTTGAATTCAGGGCGAAAGAGAGGCAGGAACAAAAAAAGTATTTCTCTAATGGGAAGCTTAATATGGATTTTTTTAAATGGTTCAGTGCAGATAAAGATTTGAGTGACATTATGATGTAAAATATTCTCTTGTCTGTGATTTCAATATTTAAAAAAAAAATCCATAACAGATATGAAATAATACAGGGACATATGCGTTTTTTTGTTTTTTTTTCATTTTTATATAAAGTTCTCAATACAACTTAAATGTAGCTTATCATATTTCTTATCGTAAAGAGATATAATGGGTTGATATGAAAGACTGCATGTGAGACTGTTTTTTTAATGGCTTGTCTCTTTTTCTCTTTTAACAGATGGCAGTGAAGGTGACCGAGGACAAAAGACCAAGTAAGTCTACCCTTGAATTACTGACAGAAATGCTCATGCTACATTTTGTGTCTGGAAATCCAGATTAATTGTGTTGCTATATTGCTCCTCCACCCCTCTCTTTTGAATTTCCTGCCATAGAAAACTTTATTTTACTAGTCACGAGTGTTTCATGAATTCCCTTTCATTATCAAATAATGCATTTAGTTTAGAGTTGAAATTTGCTTGCACCAGTTTAAAAAAAAAACCCAACTAAAATAACTTTGCCCATTGTGGTTGCACCTGTCTGGTATAGCAGCCTTCAGAATCACTAAACCACGCTTGCTTCTCCACCTCAACAAGGTGGAGTACGGCGGAGAGGTTTTGTTATTATCATCATTATTATTGTCATAGTCATTATTTTTATTTTTGTATCACCAGGCCCGTGAGGGAAAAGCAGCTGCCTAAATCTCTGGACGAGATGCCCAAGTATGAGGAGAGTAGAGCCAGGGTGAGTGTGGCAAATAGTTGTGGCTGTACTGCTTGGGGTTCTGTGTTATCTTGTATCTCTTTAACTTTTAATTGACTTCATCATAGAAAGGGAGTGGATAGCAGCCCAGTCTGTTTAGGAACCTGAAGTTGTGGGTTTAATCCCTAGCCCTGTCATACCCTGATGCAAAAATTGGCAAATTAGCAGCTGTCCCACTTGGTGTTCGGCACCATGGGAACAGTGCTAAGACAGCGTCATTTTCATGTGCTAAGGTGGGGTAGGAGGGGGGCCACGGTGGCTCAGTGGTCATGGCTCTGGCACTGAAAACGAAGTGACTCGGATTCGAATCCAACTTGGGACGAAAAATCACATTGTGATTTTTTTATCACTAAAACCTCAAGAAAAACCATGTATGCCTCTCCCCTGATCCCTACAACATAGGTAGGTGGGATGTAGAGCCTAGTCATATCAGAGATGAACGCGGAGGTCCCGTGTGCATGTTGCGCATGTTAAAGAACCCTTGGCAATTAGAAATGGAAAAGAGTAGTGCGCAAGGCCGCTGTCTGGGCAAAATTGAAAAGCCTACCAATACCACCAAAAACACAGTGGGTTGATCACCTGCTTGGCTTAAGGGCATGATCAAGAGAATTTCCTTCTCAATAAGAGTTGGCCCTACACTGTAACGGTAAAAGGTTACTTGATAATGAAATGATGATAATGAAGGTAAGGTAGGGCTGTATTGGTGTCTTGAGAACTCAATCCAAGACGATGTCTTTTCAGTGTTAACAATCTTTTTTTTTTTTTTTTTTTTTTTCCTCATTTTTATCATTTATAGTAAGGCTTGAACATTCCATACAGTATTTTCATGCCAGGATTTCCTGATTTCACGTTAAATGGGTTTTTTTTCTTTCTTTTCTTTCAGGACTTTTCAAATGCAACTAAATTTTCATCCCTGATGGATGATAACGCTAATGATGAAGAGGATGATGAATCCAATGAGAAGGCTCGCGCGATAGAATCTTGATTCTAGTGGTGTTTGTACATAATGATATTCATTTGTGTGTCAGAACAAGTGTGGGTGTACTTGTATGTATGTATGTGTAGGGGGTGAGTTCTTGTGAGTTGTCTGCACGTCAAATCCCCTTCTTCTGTTTAGAGGAGGGAAGACCATGAGGAAGGCAAAGATTAATTTATATATTTATATGTTTTTTGAGGTGTTTTTAACAGTCTTTTTTGGATAGAAGTATTGCACTGTTTCAACACGTTGTGTGTTGTCCCTCTCAGACTTGTGTAAAGAGAGGGCACTGGATGTGGTCTGGGCATCATGAAAGCTGCCGAAGGAAGATATCAACGATATGATATAATGTTGCACACAGGTCCATTGAAGTTTCACAGCAAGCACTCACCTCCAGGGGCTTGCTTGCATTGGTGGCAGTCACTTTGTGGTGGTGGGAGGTATCCAAGGCCCTGACAGCATTGTCAGCTGTCAGTCTGTTGGAGAATGTTCAGTTTACTCTTTATCTTTTCACTTTCAGTCATCTTGTCTATAATAATGAGTTTGACACAGTGGCAATGCACATGTGGGATGTGTCTGAGCCAATTCCGTAAACTCTTAACCTTTCCGGTCATCTTGTCTATGATGATGAGTTTCAGTGTGTTTGACGCTGTGGTAATGCATATGTGGGATATGTCTGGGCCAAAGGTCAAATGGAGGAAGGATGACAGGGTGCCTCTCATCACATTGTACACATTTTTATTCATTGAGAAAGAGCTTTGCTTGATTTCGGGTTGGGTTGTTTTCTTGGTTGATTTTTTTTTCTTTCTTATTGTCTCTTGCTGAGATCAAAGGACAGATGGTTCCTTTTAAGGGTTGCAAGAAAGTAAGACTACTTGGGAGTTGATGTTCCGTTTGAATTGCAACAGAACAGTGAATAGATGTCAGGAATCAAAAGTATTGTATTCAGTTTGCCATTGGATGTAATATGTTACTTGAGATGCTGTTTTTTTAAAGCGAAATCAGTATTGTGTTATGTCTGCATGTGACTGTTATATAATATGTATGTATTTATTCGGAATGGTATTTTTTGTTTTTGTTTTTCTTTTCGTGATTCACACATTGACATGTAAGGTCAGTGAATGAAGTGACTGAGCTTGTGAAAGTTGAAAAAGCATCTTGTTTAGCGGGGATTGTTGATTACATGTTGGAAAACCACAGTTTAAACAAAATTCTTTTTTTTTTTTTTTTTTTTTTCTCTTTTCGCTTGATGTTGATTGGGAAGTGTGTGAGTGGAGGAGCGTGACCATGTATGCTTTATTCCCGTGATCTCTTTGTTGTTAGTTAACGCTGTTGTGCTAGCTCACTTGTTTGGCACAATCTAAATGGTTGAATGAGGGTTGCCTGCTTCTCAACGAGGAATCTTGTTTTAACTCGTCCTGTCTGACTGTTGCTGAACTGATTTCATTTCTGTTATTCTTGATTCTGTTTCCCAATACCAATAACAATGATTTCCAACAGAAGATTCCTGCCTGACTTTACATAAAAAGCCCTCGGGTGCTTTTTTTCAATTGTGTATGTCCGATTGTTAAACATGTGGTGATGATTATGATGATGGTGGTAAAGATACATTGGGAGTTTCACCAGCGTTCCAGTTTTATGTGCTTGTACATATGGCCTTTGAATGATTTACCACGAGTGTACATGAATATATCTATATTATATATAAAATGCATTTTGATGGATTACTTTGTGGCTTTGCAACTTTTTTTATAATGTTGTGTATGTGTGTGTGGTATTGTTAATTAAATTTATTGTCACTTTTGTTGTTGTTGTTGCTGGGTCTAGTTTTCTTTTCCTACGATGCAGGCAGTTAAGGTGGCTCCATTGTTAAGACTATATCTATCATCTGCGTTTGTTGCATTTGAAAATCCAAAAAGTTGCTAATGTTTGCAAAAAAAATGCCAAATGTTGCAAAAGTTGCAGATGGATAACATCAGCAAGCAAGAAGGCAATCAAAAGTTGTAAGGAAAAAGACAAAGATGGGAATTGCAAGTTTGTATATGAAGACCTGGATCATTTATTGATTATTTATTTATAATAATCAAACCAATAATTGCAACATGAACATAGTAGGTTTTAACGGAAATATGACTGGTCGGAAAACTTATTATAACACAAAAACAGAAGCTGTCTCAATGTGTCAGGAGCTTATCGATGACACTTATCAGTTGACACATCACTCAGGAGAGAAAAACTTCTCTCTGCATCTGCTGAGGTGCAAGGAGAGAAGACATTGAAAAGCAACTTTTGAAATGTTTGGGAGACGATCGCCATGACTCTTCCATAAAGATAGAAGGTGAACTATTCACTACTTTTTTTTATTGGCAATCCCCAAGCTTAATATAACGATCAAATTTTTTTTGTCTTGAGAAACTAAATTGAAGCTAGGAATGTGCCCATACTCGGACGTACTCCAGGGCAAACAAGAAATATTTTAAGGATCTAGGATCCTGATCATGTTTAAAAGGTTAATAGCTGGTTGGCCAGCAGGGCTTTTATATTTTTCCATTTTCTGGAACACATTTTTGAAGGCTGTTGAAAACATAACATTAAAATCGCAGAAAAGATGCAAAAAATCGCGCAAGATAAAAGTTGTGAATAGAGCTGAAAATCGTGGCCGCGATCGCTGGTCACGGGTGCAACAACAAACGCAGATGCTAGTGCTAGCTATATACACTGAAACCTCGTCCCCCCTCGTCTAGTCTGAATGAGTGGAGCCTTATGTTAATGTTAATTAATGCCCATCTATCATGTCTCTTTTTATTCTCTCTCTATCTGTCTTTCCAATCGGATTTTATGACAAGAAGCTGTTAACTTATCACCTCACTCTTACTGCCAAAAACCTTCAATGTTCTAATGCCTCATACTCATACTCATTTAGAACCTTAAATATTACATCTCAGACATTACTGTGAAAGAAATTTGCCCAGAAGTTTTACCGTGCGTGAAACGAACAGTGTCCCACCAGGTCGTGAAATGGGAAAACAAAGTGGGGAATTTTTTGATGGAAACGAAACGCTACTCCGGCCCGTCAATTCTGAATTCTGAATTTTTGTCCATGCTGTGCATATTAAACCGTAGTTTATTTTTTTCTTTCCGTCACACGCAATAGGCCTGTTTAGATCAGTCTGTGGTTTTACTTTTCCGCAGAAGTCTAGACTAGGATTTTGGCATC
>JAUEKY010002684.1:0-12189 GCA_031833965.1 Scyllaea pelagica
TTTTTTTTTTGATTTTTTTTTGTTTTTTTTTTTTTTTTTTTTTTTTTTGCTTTTCAAATAAGTTAAACCTGTATAATGGACACTATCAAGGGCAAATCTAACTTTAATTGTGATTAACCTTGGGTGAGAGGTTTTCATCTTACTCCTTTTAGAACTGGCAAGGTTAACACAGAGGTATTGCAAAGCAACAGACCATAACTGGAGAATTTCTTTCTCTCACTAATGAGACACTTGTACACTGTAACATTCACTTTACAATGAGAATTAATTCATGCAAAGCATTGCTGCACAAGAAATTGCTTAGCTTGTTCTGAGGAAATATTCTTTAAACAATCCATCTGATTGTGTTCCAAGATCAAAGCATCCCTTTTACACAATAGACAGACTTGATTTTACAATGACCTTCCTTCCAATCCATTGCCCTCCTGAACTGAGACTTAATAAAAAATTGTCATTGTTGATTGGTTGTGTTTACATTCAAAACCAATGAAACAAAATGCTTCAATCTATTTTATTCAGCCCGTTTGACCTGTCAAGACTGAAAACTAAACACGGAGTAACCAGAATTGAGCAAACAGATCAGGGAGTTCTCTATCTGTCTTGTGTAAACGTAGGGCAGAAAAGCATGGAAAATTCTTGGTTTATGTCATTTTTGTTTATCTTCATTCTGCCTCATTAATTTGCATGCACTATTCCCAAATAGCTTGCTTTTGATATGTCATTTTTTCAAATATCATTTTATTCTTTTTTATTTGTTATAAATCAAAAGTGAAATAAGAAGACTTACAATGTAAATTAATGTGTTTTTGAAAACCATGTCTTGAAGTATATAACTAAATGTTGTCTGGCTTGTAAATGTTGTGTAGAAGTGGGATTCACAACAAAGGGTATTTATTCCCTTGCTGATCAAAATAGATCTAGTTTTTCATCATACTTTATAAAGTTATAAGAGACTAGAAATAAAAATGAGAGACAAAACTAAATTACCTTGCTTGAGGTCTATAAAAGCACTACTTTTAACACCTCATAAATTGTAGATTTGTAGACAAGGTTTTCTTCATTGATATTGTGATCCTTTACCCAAAACAAACAATACAAAAAAAAACCCCACAAAAATAACCCCTATTGGCATTTCATAACTATATAAGTAATAAATACTTTTCGTCACAATCATTAAGTAGTTTCACATATAGATTTGAAAATTGCTGATGACTGTATGAAGGTGGATGATTTGTTCATCTTTACTCCCTTAACCTAGTATTCTATGTGATCAGTGTACCTTATTGGCACTTAAAACTGCTACAACAGCTTCCCCCCTCTCTTCCCAGCTCTCTGGTAATCTAAGGTGACCTCTTAGCTCTTTGTTGGTTCAGGCTGTGGTGTTATCTTCCCTTCTGTAGTCTTGCCTTCCTCTCCTGTGTCCCTCTTGATCCATTCCCTGCATGATCTTTACAGTAAGTCCAATAGGACCGTTGGTATAACATAGATCATAAAGCAAGCTAAAATAATTAGAACGAATCAAGATTGTCCCAAAGCTATTCTTTAAAATTTTGAAAATGTGGGCACTAGAAAGCATTGATCCATTTCACACTGCAAATCTTGACCAAAAAAAAAAATTTTTTTTTTTCGATCAACAGATGGTCAGAAAAGAAAATCTTATAACAAATTTAGAGATTGTATTCACTTAGTTACAGCTATGACAAAATTTTTGTTGAAAAATTAGCGGTTGAGGGGTGAGTATGAATATAATTAGTTCTGAGATCTTTCACAGCGAGGTCTTATACTCTTAGCAAAGGACAATGCCAACTTAAAATTTTTATTTGTTCCTCTCTGAGATTTCTATTGTTCAATACACCATAATGAGAAGAATCTTCTAAGAAAATTCAAATTATGTGGCTGTCCTCACCAGTACTTTTGTTCCTGTGATTGCCATTCCTCTACTTGTCCAGTTTGTTTTTCCTCCTTGTTTTTATCCGCCCCTGTCATCTATAGAGTATGTCTAGAAAAGTCTCACAGCCCCCGTTATATCTACCTAAGTCAGAATTTTGATAACTGTCTGAAACAATGATAGGATGGTGAAAAAATAATTAGACTATTAACAAATTGTTAATTGTCTTTCTACTTTCTTTCTTCATAAATCTCTTGCTGATAAAGAATGGTCAACATTCTTTTACCTTCACCATAGCCCTAGCACACTGGATCCTGAATATCACTATCTTGGTACACAAGCAACAAAGCAATAGCCTTTTTTGGATTATTTTTGTTTTTGTGTATTGATTTATAACATGATTCTTCATCTTCTTGTTTTCTCTCAACTAACAGTATGCTGTTGGATCATAAGAAAATAAAAAAGCATAGGCACTGCTAGGGTTAATGGTTTCCTGAAATTGAAAATGTTCAAGCAATAGTTACAAGTCTTTTCATAGATGAAAGTTCTGTTTTCTCCCATATCTTTCTTTATTTCAGTCCAAACCTATTGCTGATCTAAATATTGCTGAATTCTTTCAAACAAGAGACCCCATAATGTGCATGTGTCTTGTTCTATATCTCACTTTAATTCATCATTATAAATGTCATATATTCTCTAAATTTCCCTAACCATGTAAAAGCTCCAGAGACACTGGTGACTATTCAAGAAGCCGTGAAGTTGTTTGGGAAATTGAGGCTGCAAAGTCTAAATTGCCACCTCTTCATCAAAACCCACCAACCCCATCTCCAAATGTCTTGTATCCGGAAGTAGGTCAGTAACTTTCCAGTTCAAGCCTTACAGAACAAATATCAGTTTTTTAAGAATAAATCAATTTTGATGATAAAAGATTTTTTATGCAAAGTCCAGAAATTTTTATCGCTGCACACATCTTTCTCCATGAGGTCTTTTTACCAAGAAAAATATTGCCCCTCTGATTTTTCAATTCTAAGGTCAATTTCCATGGTTAGGTGGAAATGCGCCATAAAAATGCCATCCATCTATTATTATCCATTACCATCCATTATTATCTGAACTCTTTGAGCATTTTTGTTTTGGCCCTATTTTTCACAAAGTGGGAAACTGTGAAGGTTATGTGTAATGATTATCTACAAAAGAACCTTTTTTTATCCTTCCACCAATGACTTTTCTAGAAGATAAAACCAGATAGATATGATATCATTTAAATAGACAAAGATAAAACCAGATAGATATGATATCATTTAAATAAACAAAGCGGAAATTAATCTAATATTTCTTCCGTTTGCAGAAAGCCACAGGTTAGCCATATTGATTTTTAGAAACTTATTTTCAATGGAAAAGAGCTCTTGACTGTTTGCATTAGTAAGAGTTTCATTTTGTGATTTTCCTTTGCCCTTTGCTAATTTCAAATCTGATGATATTTCAAATCATTGGTTAATGTCCTGCACAGATGACAAAAAGAGGTTAGAGAACATTTCTTGGATTTGAAAATCTGTCTCATTTTCTTCTTGTATGAAGTCCTTTTTTGTCATTCGTTGTCTTATCTTGGCATTCTGTTCTTTACATTTGGTTACATGTCTTTACTAATCACTATTAATGTGTTTTATTCAGTGTCAATTTATGGTTATTCCCCTTTGTACAATACTGGCTGGTCACAACTCACTGACACTGCTTTCCAGTCACATGCATTCTTACAATTTTCAAGCATTAAACTTTCACAAAACCTTAAAGCAGAAAAGTATTCCTTTAAATCATGGTTCTACCGTCTTATTCAGAGCTGCTTAAGCATTGAATCAGGCATCTCAGCTTTTCATATCAATTAAAACACTAATCTTGCATCATTGTTTTTTGTTGCATAGTCATAGTTTTTGTTGCTCAATTAAGCATTTTCCTCTTCTCTCTTCATTATATCTAGCAAGAACCAAGTTGTAATAAATTTGCTTGTGCATTTATCTTAAGCTTTTTGTCTCCCTCTCATAAGAGTAGTTCTAAAAAAGAACGCAATTTCATTTTCATTTATGAAGCTAGCGACCAAAGACACATTATTGAAATTCAGCAGTTTTTATGCTGATAGGAAAAGTTAAATATCAAATGCAAGAAGTATTGATATTTGGGTTGGTTAGACTAGGTTTTGCATCAATCAAGATGTGAAGAGCTTTCAAATTTTGTCTAGGATTTATTCTTTAGTGTTTTGCTATTTTAATGAGAGGTAGGAGAGGACAAAACTGATTTTGAATGTCCATGTTTGAACTTGAGAAAAGTGACACTTCATTTTATGTGTTGATTTTAGATGTTTTATATCTTTGATACAAACTTGAATTAGATAAATGACAATCTGATTGCATATAAATCGAATGACTATTTCTCTTTTTTTAATTCATTATTGGGAAAAATAAAAAGGAGGAAATATCCTACTAAGAATCATATTTGATTTGAGGGTGTAATGAAGTGGTTAAGTGGTTCACCATAAGTTATTACCAATCTCTGAAATGTTTGGATTTATCAGTCCGTATGATCTTATTTGAATGCTTGCCATGCTCATAGGAAGGGTTTGCAACTTGCCAAGCTGAAACAAGGTTCACATATTGCATCAAGAAAATCTTAGATTTAAACCTAATGCACTGGGATACTAGAGCAAAATTATGAGCTAAAAAGGAGATTTCTCAAATCTCTGATAGATGTGTGCATACATCCATTGTGATTGTAGGCCTAATCTAAATTCTTTAGATATAGTGAGTGGAATGAGTACCCAGACAGAGGCACCGACCATTTTTTTGAAGACGCACATAAACAACAAATTATCCAATTCTCTTATCTTACACCCTGACTCAACAAATAAAGACTGTTCCTTATGAACTCTTTCACATACTAGATACTCTGAATAAAAGTTCAGGGACTTAAGAAATTAAATTCCTGTGGGACCTAATAATTGGTAAAATGTTTTAGTTGTCTTTGTTTTAATAAGAATTGTAAATATCTTGAAATTAGACAGATTTTGAAATGATGTTAGGTATAATTTTCATTCCATATTTTTAGCAACTGAACTGTATTCAATCGTATAAAACAGATGTGAAGAATTTTCACTGTCGTTTACTTTTGCTGATCATGAAGAAAAAAGATGGCTGCTTTCATCCAATAGATTATACTGTTTTATCATAAATTTTAGAGACAAAAAGCAGTAATGAAACATAGGCTTGAATTGTTTTAAAATAAAATTTCCGTGGCATACGTTTCTTCTTACAACCAATCTTTGATTAATGACAATGGGAATATTTCCTTTAAATCCAGTTATTTGAAATGGTTAGTATTGACAGCAAGCTGCAGCAATTGCACAGAAAACACTTGCACAAAAAAGCCTTAAAATAATCATAAGGTTCTTTATTTCATCACTTAACAACTATCAAAACCCCCATTATCATTTTGGGTCAAACAAGCAATTCAATGTTATTTTAAATCATCAGATCTTATTTGGTTTGTGATGATCTTTTTTTCCGGTAGTATTTCATTTCCTCTGACTTTGAGTGCCATTTCCCTTTAAGTACACTTTTCCTTGAGAAGCTAGAATATAAAAGTGTTTTCAAGAGATAAAGAAAATGAGAAGAATAGTATACCCATTTAGCGTTGGAAATAGAATTTTGAATCTTTTTTTTGGTGCGAATACGTTTGTCTTTTGGGTTTGATTTTTCTTAGGTCTTTTTTCTTTTTTTTTTTGACACTTAAAGGTAAAAACGTTCCAGTGCATACTTTTGTATGCTGAATTATTCCAATCAAAGTTTGAGATAAAAGTTTGGCTGATTTTGATCCGCGAAGCAGCCTGCTAACTCCATTTTATTTTGGAGTCATTTGTATTTAAGTGCTAATCCATGACAGACTAAATTAATCCTAGTTTGATATTTTTCCTCTTTGTGTTTTGGAAACATAATATGTCATTCAAGGAAAACAAAGGCAACCATAAAATTCGCTGTCTTTAATAGATTTTGACAACAAATCAGAAATCAATTGATATTGAAACCACCTAAACATTTGCTCTAGAGATTATGAAATTAGCTAGAATTTGAAATAGATTATACACTCTTGAATCTCTTGAGCTGTCTCTGATTGTCCTCTTTTGGCTTTCCAGTAAGAGGTTTTAGATTTGTAACAATACAGGTAAAAGTTGAAGATTGGTACCAATGGTGAGGTATGATTCTAAATAGTTAACGAGTTCAGCACTGATATTAAAAATTTTTCCACATCTCGATTTCATGCAAGTCGACTAGGTATTTCAAGTGATTGATTAGCCCAAATTTGATTTTCTGATGAAGTATATTTGGTTATTTTTTACAAAGAATTTGACATTTTTCTTTCTTTTTCTTGAACATTTCAGGCAAGAAACGAAGACGGAGACTTAAAACGGTCCGCAACAAATCCGTCGTCTGAGTCATCATTTATGAGTGGTGGGGACGACATGTTGAATAGAAGGAGTAGTGTGAGGAATAATGAATTATGATATTATCTGTTTATATCAACATTTTGTTATCATTATTTTCTTTTGCACATCATTAACATTTATTTTAGAATGGTTCATGTTGGGTAACAAGATGTTTTGTTTGTCAGTTTTCCTTCAAACTGTTATTCCAATCAGACCATTGAAAAAGAATGGGGAAGCAGTGCCGTGATATAATTATATTATGTTGTTAGATATCTGCATCTCTTTGTTGACAATTTTAATGCACTCTGGTAATGTTTAACTCAAACCCTTGGCAGCTAAGGGAATGTTCAGAGTTGCGCTCCCTAATTGAGAGCAATTCATATGATTGATTTTCTTGATCTTCCAAAGTTCCCTTCCTTGAGCTTGGTATCTACAATGCTATGAAATAGTACATTGGGGCATGCGCTCAATTTATGTGATTGGATGTTCAGTATGATGAAATGATATCAGTGCTTTCTCAGGAAAGTATATCTTGATGAAGATCACTTTTATTATTGAGCTTGAGATAGAAGCAAATTGTTCATGACCACATTATTTCTAATGATTCCCTTTTTGATTTACTTATTTATATACTTCCTTTTATTTTTTCAAAGCTGATAATTGTAACCAACAGTTTTATTACTTCTTCCAGTATTTGAATATTTATCTTTTTAGAATTTGATCAATGTTTATCTATCTGTTATATCTAGATTTTCTTTATTTCTATCTGCCTCTTCACCTATGACTCAGTTTTGGTTTCTGATTACCAATTCACAATCTTTTCTACCTATTTGAGATCAATTGATTTTTAAAAATTTAGTGCTTCATTATTGAGCAGCTTTAATTAATTTTTGTTAAGAAACCATTGGTACATGAAGTAGAAGATAGATCTGAGATAACATTTTATTTATTTTCAGGAACAATGTCTCATTCTATATCAAAGAATATAATTGTGATAGACTGTAATTTTACTTTAAAGCTTTTGTGATTGTTATTTAAAATTGTCATTTGTGATCAATGAACATAATTGTGATAGACTAATCATTTTTTTTAACTTTTGTTTTTGTTACTGTGATTCAAAATCAGTTATCATGCTAAGTTGTTTTATTTGCCCCATACACTTAACCATTTAACTACTTATCAAGGTGAATACGAAAATTAAATCAAGTCCATTTTTTAACACTATTGTCTCAAATTCAAAACCTGAACTAAGATTATTTTTTCAGTCAATTTTGATTTGCTTGAACAAAATGAATCACTTTGATTTTATCTTTACTCATTCTAAGATTTGTTGACAATCTTATATTCTACCAATCAATCATAAAGCTACTTAAATCAAGAACATGTGAATAATTTCTAGCTTTTATTTCTTTATACTTTTTTCATTCACTCAAGTAAAATACAGTACAAGGGTTATGGTCTTTTTCAAGGTTAATACTGATAAGGAAAAAGAAAATATCATCAGCTCTGCAAAGCCTCAAAAAATCTCTTTTTAACATTCGCATCTCTTTGTTAACAAGTCTGCTTTCAATAATGGGGGCTACTAGAGGTGAAAGTTTCCTAAATGTGCGTAGTTTTATCAAATACTAAACTGAAACAAATTTACTTTTAATCCAAACTTGTTTTAATGTCAATGCTTCCACCAAGAACCTTCTCTGACTGGGTTGCTGAAAGAAGTTTCAGTGAAGAAAACAAACTTTCAATAAAGAATTACCCTCTTCCACTGTTGTTTCATCGGGGCAGACTAACATCAGCGACGTCTTGTATCTCCAAGACTCTATTTGTTGCACTTTACTTGTTTTAATCAGCCATCTGTTAAAATGATTTTTAAAAAGCCTTTCTATCATCTTTTTTAATGATGACACAAATGTTTGTTAGTGTATTTTCAATATCCATTGGCTTGTGAGGAATAGTTGCTTTATCTCAGTGATGCCATAATATCCTGAATGCCAACTCCACATGAATTTTACATGGAGCATTCTTTTGAACGCCAGCTTTTCAGTTTATATTATGGTATGGTCTGTTGATGTTTCATTATAATATGTATAATTTTTAGGTCATCATTGTTGCTTGAATCATGGGAATAATTTCTCATAAAGACCTATGCTATATAGGTTGAGTTTTTATTATACATTCATACTTTTTATTTTCTGGAAATGAAAATTTGAGTTTTATTTGTTTTATCAGTTTAGTTTGTTATTACATATAGTGATATTCATAATGTCACATGTATTTTTGCTCTCAAGCTGCGGCTATAGCATGTGCTCCCTCTATTGATGTTTGGGAAATGTATGCTTTTCATGGTTGTTCTATTTCATTTTTTGCATCAGGAAATCCTCTTGAATATAGCAAAGTTCCTTTCTCAGGTGTCTATTGATGTTTCATTACCGCAGCATGCAAGTGATCCTTGTCTTTATCATGGCGGACACATGTTGAGTCTATTGTTGTTGGAATGGATATGAGTTCCTTACGATAAAAGAGAAAAAAAAAGTTATTCAATTCCTTTGAACAGTTATTTCAGTTTGATATTGATGGCAATGAAGCTTAACTAGTTGTGTTAAAATGGAGAGCATTTATATAGCACAATATCCACTAAGCGTGCTCAAAGCGTTTTCGAGGACCAGAAGGGATTTGAATACTGTTTGTTAGAGAATATCTATCACATTAATCCTATCTGTATATTTCTATTTCTAATTTTACATTAGATGGAGGAGGATGTCATCAGTTTATTAATTGAAGGAAAATGTAATTTATCATTTTTTTTTTTATATTTTCAAAATGATCAAATTAAAGTAAATGCTTAACCACATTATCACAATAATATAGCATGTGTAGGTATGGTTGGATGTATTTCAGTCGAAGAACTTCCAAGTGACTTATTCGTTTCATGGCTCATATCATATACCCTTAATTTCTTTGTGCCTTTAAATGAATACTTTTGAAATGAATCTACTTCCTATGAAAATTTTCTTTTTTCATTTTCATGGAGGGTCAATTTTTGTAAATATACAGTATGTGAATATTTAGTGCTATTCTGTAACAGTTTGATTCAAAATCCTTGCTTATTTATGGACCCTGTTAATTTGTGTCAATTTTACAAAAAATGGATGCAACAATTCTCATTCAACAGCCAAAACACCTTTACATTGAGCCAACTCCAACTCTCCACACCATAAAATCAAAGTGACATCATTACAGAAATCTGAATACAATCTATCCAATACCATCTGCATAAGCTTGGGGTATGCATATTAAGTGGCGTTAATTCTAACAATGTGTGTACAATGCAAACTTTCTTTTAGAATGCCACTTTGTGCTAGGGTATATTAACAAGTTTGAAAAAAACTTGATTTCACTATCATTATTCCTAAATGGTTTTTATTTCATGATATATTTGTTTGCATTCCTTAAATTAGTCTTGTGTCTTTATTTCTTCTCTACAACATTGATTGTGATTTTAGTTTCTTTCAAGAAGATAGTATAAAGCAACCATATAAAATTTATTTTGGGTATTGTATTTATTCTGCATTTTTTTTTTTTTTGGTATGCTAAATTAATTCTTGACTTTTTTTATTTTTAGGGGGGCAATGAAAGTCAATGAGGGCTATTTTGTGTTGAAGATTTTGTGGTTTTTGTCATGCTGTACAGTAGAATTTCATTCCAGGATAATTTCAACTGTTTTTTCAGCAAATTTAAGTTCAACCAGAGCTATCTCACCAAAACTGTAGTTAGCAAATTTGGCCTGCAATATCAAAGTTAATCTGATCCCGTGTAAACTTTTACCTTTTTCTACCTCAATCCATGAAGGCAATAAAGTGAAATGGGAGAATAACAATAAGAATGGCCAGTTTTATTTTCAATAGATGTACATATCACCTTTACTAAAACAATATAATCAAAATAAACTTTAGATACCCATTCATGTAACAATGTATGTAACATAACATATGTTTCCTTTTTTTGCTTTTCTCTCTAGAGCATCATTGGATTTACATATTTCTTGCAGCATTTGTAGCAGATTTTTCAGGTTGAGAAGAGTTACAGGATATAGCCTACTCATCAAATATTAGACCAGTTCCCACAAGTGCATACAGATAAAATCTGATGAAATGTCGATTTTCTATTCTCTAAAGTGTTTTTACTACCCACAAAAAGTGAGGCAGATTTATTCCCTAACATGGGTTTTCTCTCACTATGGAGCAAATAATGTCCTTTTTTAGTCACCAAAAATGTTTACATAGAGTTAATGCTTTTTCTGCTTGCTGGGTACTTGATTTTCTGATCCAGTGCTGCACTCTGACCCTGCTCTCTATTTCTACAGAGAATCGGTGAAATCAGATCTGATATCAGTCAGACAGAAAGAAGTCTGATGTAGGTAAATGTTGTTTCATCTTAGTTTTCTTGAGACGCGTTGTGTTTTCTTTTGTGTTATATCATAACTTTACAGCTATGTAGCTGATATGCTGGACATCTTATATTATGCACAGATTGTCATTTTGCAGAAGATTGCTACAGCCTTTTGATTTCAACACTTGCTCAAAATTCTCTGATTACTTCCACGTTTTTCCACTATTGATATTATCATTATTTGTCTCATCCAATTATTGATATTGTTGGATCAAGAAAGCTGTGTTGTGATAAATTTATATTGTTACAAATAAGAATCACAACTTTCTTTTTGTTGTTATTTGCATAACTAATTTTGCAAAGTGACAATATAAACCATGTACATTTTTTAATGGCAATACTTGATAACCCTTATCTTTGACCATGTAGAAGCTAATACAGGTTCAATTTAAAAAGAACATACACATAAATGTGGGAAAACTATTTTGCTTTTGTTTACCTATGAATACTTCAAATCTAAGAAAAGAAAAGCTGTAATCAACTTCTGTTCTTCTTAATTTGAGTTGATTGCCTATCACTTTAATTTTAACTTTTATATTATTCCATGAGTTAAAAGTATTAAAAAACCTGAAATAGAACTTTTTCGTAATACTATCTTAAATACCCTGTAATCACGCATTCATTGCATGCTGATATTATAGAATGACAAAGGCACTATTTAGACTTATTTACTAGATGTAAAGCTGACATTTATTTGCATGTGTCAAAACTTGAAATTGTAGAAATATTAAGTCTTATTCACAACCTGTCTGAAATCTTTTCACTTTTCTTTTAAGTATGCTTGATGAAGATGGGGAAAGACATCATGCTACCATTTCTAATATTTCAATGTTCAGCCTTTGCATCTCTGCTGTTTGATAACATCAGTACAAGACTTTCCCACTGATTTCCTTGATCTGATAATAATAGTAATAATATGAGGCATGTGTAGACCCTAGGCTCAATTATGCTCTATCTATAGAAACAAACAACCAGATAGCCTGTTGTGCCTATTTTACATTAAATGGAAACGATCATGTAAAATAACTTTCCATCTCAATGGTAATGTTTTTTCTTTATAACTTTTGTTTTATTCATTCAAATGAAATGTGAACAAGAGATGCCTTTTTCAAAACCTTACTTTTGTTATCTTTTTTTTTTTTTTAGAAAAATAAAATCTGAATCAAACTAAAACATGGCTTGTTTTTGACAGTCTTTTCACATATTAAGCATTTAAGAAGAATTCTTTTTCAAGACAGACAGACAGACAGACAAAAAAAGAGAGAGAGGGGAGAGTGAGAGAGAGACAGAGTGAGAAAGAGAGGCACACACAGAAAGAAAGAGAGAGAGAGAGAGAGAGAGAGAGAGAGAGAGAGAGAGAGAGAGAGAGAGAGAGAGAGAGAGA
>JAUEKY010002795.1:0-12186 GCA_031833965.1 Scyllaea pelagica
TATCATTTCCCTTTTGTACCGACCAAAGCCAGTGTAGGGACCCGAAATAGTGTTTGACACCAGACTGTGTCAAAAAACAAAACAAAACAACCCAATCTGATATCAAACAAAAGTCAGGAAAAACTATGAGCCAAGAGATTAAGGCAAGCAGGTGGCTAGGCCACTGTGCATTGTATGTTTATATGGAAATAAATGAGGCATTCTAAGAATATGGAACTTCTAGGAATAAATCACGAAGGGAACAGTGTTGGTGCCTCCTCCTCCCACCCGGTATTGTGGGGCGGGTGGGAGGGAGGAGAATGAAACAGGCAGTGAAGTAAAGGAATTGAGATTTTTTGATACAACGTCCATCATAAACCTCTAGACTAACAATACTCTCTAATACTAAGCTGTTATGCCACGGAGGTAAAATAACGAAGAGGTCTGATTTATCATCTTCCTCTCTGTGTTTATCGGTTTAATTGACTATGGGAAGACTTTTCAACATTTTGCCACATCTATAGATATCTATAATCAGTTTGTACTCTTTATGGACATCTGAAAGCACTAAATAAGCTAGATGATAGAACACCACAGGGGGACTCTGTGCTTTCATATTGCTCCTTTAAGGCTTCAGCGGTCCTGTTTTGTTTTCCTTTATGTACATTCTGCGTTGAAAGATTTTATTACCGGCTTCGTTGGCACACTTGGTTGAGCGTCCGCCTCGAAATCGGTAGGTGGTGGGTTCGATTCCCACGCTCGGCATTATGGGAACAGTGCTAAGACTGGTTGGCCCGATGTCAGTATAATGCGACGGGGTGAGGTATTCGTGTGAGTTCTCCGTTTATCTCTATGTGGCAGCACGTTAACATATCCAGTGTGCTCCACTGGTGATGCGACCTAAATTGAGTAGAAGCAGGCGTTAAACCGTAACGTTTAAAGGTGTTTTTTTAAAAAAAGATTTTATTAACATGGGATCATTAGCACATTTGTTTTGATTACCCTAGTTATAAAAAGAATATCTTTAGTATAACACCAGTAAACCAAGAACCACAACTCAACCGGTTTCTTTAGCTGTCGTGGCACAAGCACAGTAGCCAGCCAAGCCTCTACGATCCATTTCTTTTGCACCAGACGCACTGAAATACCCCTGTGAGTTACAGTGATTTAGGTGTATTTTGAGATTTGATATAACATTCCAATAAATGTATATATGTTAGTGTACCTTTGCATAATTGCATATGATTTTCGTGTTTGGCTTGTTTCTTATGTCCTCAACGGGGGCGTTAGCCATTTGGTTCGCTGAGGAAAATCCTGAAAACTGGTCTGGCGTCCAACCGTGTCTTTTTTAAGTATTAGCAGCGATATAAAAACAATATTTTCATATTTGACACATTTCTAATCCTTGAAAATATGCCTAATACCATACTTAGTGACCCCCCCCCCCCCAATACTGTTCTTGAAGTGATAGACTACTTACCTGGAAAAAAATCACAACAAACCTTGTGTAAACAAAATCGAAGTGGCTATTCAGGGGCATCTCCAATAGTGTTTCAAGGCTATTTGGAGATTTTCGATCTGATTTGCTCGTTCTTATTGTTTACCCATCAAATTGAGATCATTAAATTTATCAAAAGCTAACAAGATGGATTCTGATTTATAATTCGGTGCACAGGCAAACATTATTCTCCGTTTGTTCAATTTGCAAATTTCACTAAAGAAACATGAACAATAAAACAATGTACTTTTTGTGAAAACTTCACTCAAGTTATCTCAAGACTATTTGGAGTCATCTCTGATTAGCTGCAGCCAAACAAAATTCCAGTCATGTCAGAACATCAGGAACTGTACACAACATTAGACCTAGACGTCTAGCTAGTCACCCAGACAGTTCAATCATTCAAATTAAATAGATATGATCAGAATGTTTAATCTGACTGTTTCTTTTCTGCTTTAACTCTTGTACTCACTGAAAGGCATCAACAGGCTCAACAAATTTTAGTTTTTCATCCAACACAGGAAGAGGGAAATTAATTTCAATTCTAATCAATTTCACTGTGTACTCTCTCTGAAAATGAGGGTGTAATCACTCACAAACTGCAATTTTTCTCTTTTTACTCGATCAGCCAGCTGGTTGTAGGCAGCCCAAGCATCAATGAATGTGTGCTCTGTGCTGAATATCTTTTTTTAATAAATCGTTAACAAAGTTACGCTATTCCTGTATACTGGTTGGCCTGCGCACAGAAAAAGCTTAGAATTTCTAGATGCAAATAGTCCCTACTCAGTTTTTGTATCTTTTGCAACAGATTTTATACTATTATTTTTTGTTTTTAGCACATTTAAATGAGTAAGAAAAAATTCTATTCCTTGCTATTATGCCAATATTGTAGACTGTACAAGTCCACAGACCTGCTTAGTCCTGAATTATTATATTAATCCCACAGTTCACAGTTAAAAAGTTTTCACAATTTATATGCTAATCAGCAGAGAGTGAAAAAGTAACCTTATATGGGAACAAATGTTTGGTCATGTATTTATAAAACATTTTTGCAAATATTTTATATTATAAATGTCGTAACACATATACTTCTTGATTTTTAGCAATGTATTAGGTTGATGGTTGCCAAAAAAGCTGAAACATTATTGTCACTAGTACTAGTAAATAAAGTACTTATGATGAGTGCAGTTGCTATGAAAGAACAATCTTTTATGATTGAATAATACTGTTTTCAATTAGTTTTCATACTGCACATGCAAAAGGCACGGAAAAGATGCAAAAGAAGTTATCTTTTATTTGTCATTCAATGGTTTCTAACTTTGCCTATTCTTTATTTACATGGTTTCTAACTTTGCCTATTTTTTATTTACATGGATTTGTATTTTCAATTTCAGGACATAAATATGATCACAGACGTACAGCTCGCAATCTTTGCCAACGGCCTTGGAGTGACACTGTTCTTGCTTGTGGTTTTATACCACTATGTGTCAGTCAACAATGTGAAGAAGATAGAATAGATCATGTTGCTACTTAAACCATAATTTGTCATGGTGAGTGAATATATGTGCTGGCAATTCTCTATTGCCTTTTATCCTCAAGTGTTTTTAGAACTTAAATTTTATGATTGAATTGCTGACCAAGCTAAAAGTTATTTTTGGAAGTTATAAGAGAGTAGTTGGTGGTTGGCGTTAACATCCTGTTCTACCTTGACAAACTCTTTCCCATACAATGGCTTCTCTTTCTATCTCCTTGAGAAAGGAGGGGGAGAAACCGTCACCTCTCGATGTACCTCTCAGGGGTTGACAAATCTATGCAAATGTTATGATGTAATTGTAATGTGACATCCCTGCCATGTGCTATGAGAGAGGTTTGCGTCCATATGCCATAGCAGTCATACTGCATTGATGGGATAGGGCGTGCATCTTTATTTATTTGGCTACATTGTTGAACCAAGACTGAGAGAGAAAACTAATGCAGAGTATCTGGACATAGTACTAAAACTTTGAAATAAAACTGCTATCTTTCATAAGAGAAAAATTGATGTTGTTTATCAAATACAAAAGCAGCTATTCTTTAGATCTTGATCTTTAATTTGACAGATGAACTTAAAACAAAATCAATACACTACTACTGCTATTATCCAATACTAATACTGTCATAGAAATCTGGTCAGGGGGCAAGGGTTATTATTTTTTAATATTAAAGTAAAGCCGTGTATGGCATTCAGTGTAGTTAGTCAACTGGTTTTTGCACTGCTCCCACAATGACAAAAGGCATGCAAGACAGCTGTTTGCTTGTTGCTTTGTACGTCTCAGGTATGACATAGCAGCGGATTGAACCTGTGACTTAACAGTTTCAAGCAGTCGATTCAGGCAACAATGCCAGTGTGGATAAACCAAAGCAAGCCATGCAAGCAAGCTGTAGATGGTGCCATGACTTTAATACCAGTGCGTTGTAATGTGTGTTCAGAAACACAAGTTTTATTAGTATTAGTATTAGAGAAACCTGGTAAATAAATTAGACAAATAATTTTGGTTGCAATGATCAAGTAAGTATTTAGGTAAGTTTTAACACCATTGAGGGCAGACAATAACTGAGTAAAATTAAGTTTACAGTTCTGTTCGTTAGTTAGTCTGCATTTTTCATAAATAAAGGGACACACCACAAGACGCATGTAGGACCTTTCATATTATTTTATAAAAGAGAAATTCATTTTTCACATAATAATATCAGGGTGTCCAGGGAAGTCGGAAATTTCACATGTGGTAGGAAAAGTTGGAAAAAATGAGTGGAGGTAGGAAATTTCCGACCAAAATGCGATATTAGAATGGTACGGAGCACGACAAAGTTAAAACAAGGATTAAATTGTGAGGGGCTTTGGCGAGTACTCACTAATTTTTGTAATTGGGTATGGTTTATCCATATTTGCACAGTTTAGAAAGGGTATTGACTTGATATGAGTATATCACCGAGTAAAATAAGTTCCCGGGTGTTAATGAAGACAAGCAGGTCAACTTAACTTAGATGCAAATTTGAATCTTTCACGAAAATCGCCGCACATGTGGTTCTCATTTTCTATTGGAAAATCTTTTTGTCAAAATTAGTTTCAAACTTAGCATTTTTTAAAATTTTCTTAATCAGTGGTGCATTTTATCTGGTTCTAGTGCGTATTGTAATTTCTTTTTACTTGATTATCGTAAGCTATCGAGCTCTGGACAAACTTCGAACTGGATTGTTGATTGCTAGACTAGAGATCAGATCGTTTTGCCGGTGAAACCTCTATTTTCGAAGCAGATAAAAGACTTACGTGATTAGATAGTTACAGACAACTTTTTTATAAAAGGCTATTGATTTCTGTAGGTATAGCATATATTTTTATGAGGCAGATATCGCGCTAGAGAGCTATCTAGATAGACGTCTATCTTTGTGAACATTTACAATTTTGTTTAGTTTAGCCTAAGATAAATCAATCTTTTTTTTAATAATGTGTGTGTGAGGATCTTGATTTCAAGAATTCTGTGGACAATTCTTTCTGGGCACTGGGCTATCTAGTGAGTGGGGAAAAATCGTCATAATATGAGGTAGGAAATTTTATGTCTAGGTAGGAAATTTGAAGTGGGGATTTGCCTGGACACCCTGTAATATGCTTTTATTTTCTCTCTCTTCTACAGATATCATCCAGATGCCATTGAAGCCCTTTCATCCATCATCATTTAAATTTATTTCATTAATCAATAAAAGACATGAAATTTGAAAAATCGATTTTAACTTTTTTTTTACTTTGTCAAGTGGGGTTGATATTGATAGTACAGAGAAACACTTTTAATTTTAAACCACCAAAGCTAAACTTATATTGAAATCAAATTGTTGGACTGCTTATTAACTCTATACATACTAAGAAAATATGTATATCTCAACAAAAATAAATGGGTAAACTGAAATAAAAACTTAAGTACCTTTAATTTTGGTTTAAATGTGTTTCACTGTAGTGCTAGTACCAGGACACTCATTAATTCTGATCAGAGATGTATTCTCATTGCACTGAGTTATGGCCATGATTTCTTAGTTCTATATTTCTCTGCGAACTTTAGAGAGAACCATTCACCTTTGACTTTGTGGCTTTTGATCAATGGTAGTGATAGCGATGGCCTGGAAGGTGAGGAGTTGTTTTGGAGGTCTCAACTCACATATACAGCCATTTATTAGGGATGATTTGGACTCTGATCCAAATTTAGGTTTTATTTCTATAGATTGGGATGGCATATCCCTGTCCAAGAATTTATGCTGACTGCCAACTACTGCTCCTACCTATTCAGACATCTGCTCCTGCCCAGTACCCTTGAATCAATATCACTATTTCCAAGGCAACATCCTCAGCATATTCAAAATGTTGAAGGTGCTGCCCTTTTCATTTACATTACAAAGGCACTTCTTGAATTAAGACTAAGAGCTCAATAATCCTTGCGGTAAAAGCTGCATGGGAGTCCAGTGTCAGGAATTAAGCCTGCCCCAACTGAATGTGTACACATTGCCACAAATGCTTTATTTTGTCAGGGGATCAAAGCCCTTTTTATCAGTGCTGTTGGCTTAAGTGATTGCGCATCATAATCATACCCAAGCTATATAAATCAGTAATTTAGCAACTGCTCTGCTTGGCGTTCAGCATTATGGGAACGGTGCCATGACTTGTGGTTGGCCTGATGTATAATGTGACTGGGTGAGATATTATAATATTCAAGTGAATCTTAATTTCTTTGTGGCAGTAGGTTCACTTGTCCAGAGAGCTCCACCAGTTATATGACTTAATCTACTCTTATACATTATTGTTTTGAAACAGGGCGTTAAGCCCTGACATTAAACATTAAAGCCCTACAGTATTTGCTTCAAAGGTAGCACTCTAAGTCACAAATCTCTTCTACTTCTCAACATTTTCCTCATTCTTGCTGGTATTAAAAGAGGGAATATTAAGTGAATTTTTAAAAAGGCAACTTCAAATGCTGCTACTACTACTACACACATTTAGCAAAACCAACATGAAGGCACCCATCCTCTCTATCTAAATCAATTTCTTGCATAGTTAGAAATAACACTCATCTCAGTTTTCACCTTAATCTAAATATATATAACTATAAATGGAAGAAGGTTACATTATAGTGCAATACCTGTATTCACAGTGATCAAAGCCTTTAACTTTGAGATGGGGCCCAGAGGTTAAAGCAAAACTTTTAACAGGATGAGATAAGAGGCCAGTACAGTATACGCCAGCTTTAAGCTCGCCGCCATCAAACACGCTTCGGATTCAAGAACGCTGTGCCTCTCTAACCGAATCTTTGCTATATAAACTGTACATCTTTAAGCATGTTGATTTTGGCTTGAACTTGAATTTACCACTGGTCAGTAGCCAATTCGGAGGGTAGTTGCCCACTGTTTCTTAACAAAAGCGACATTGAAGCTGTGAGCCGGCAGCAGAAAGAGAGCGATGGAGATAGATAAGAGAGAAGGGGGGCAAGTAAGAAAGGGATTAACGATTGCATAAAGAGGACACCGGCCGACTGTGTGCGATTCACACCCTGACTTCCGCCAGTTACATCTTGAACGAGTCTCAAGGATACTCTACCTTCTGCCGATCTCCTCCGGTCACAGTCTTTACTTAACTAAACATACTGTAATTAACTTTAACCCGGTTTAGTATCACGTGCAAGATGAGTTGAAGGTGAAGATTAATGTGGCATCGTACTGTGTTGATCAATCATAAGCACGGCGCGTAGTAATGTGTATTGCGACCTGCCGTGATTGTGTCCTTTTCTTATTCGATCTCATACAATATCCTACTTCGTTTCAGACAATTAAGTATGGTACCCTAAACGAGTTTGCGCAACATTCAAAAATTATCAAAACTGACATTGTGACATTACAGTGTGTTTTGCAATCATAACAAACAAACGAAGGGGAACAACTTATGAGCTTTGACTTAGATGCTCGAAATCTCTTGATGATGTTTAATTCGGACACAAGCACGCTTCAGCATCAAGCACGCTTAGGCCTCCTCCCGATGACTGCTTAAAGCCGGCATGTACAGTATGTTTTTTTTTCTTCAACAAGGACAATGCTGTCTTGCAGCCATACACTCATTCACACTTAGGTAAGTGAAAAAAAGCTGCATTAATAGCCTTGTCCGAGGATCAAACTTTGAACCACTCGCAACAAGACAGACACCAAAGAAGATTTAATGTATATCAGACTGGACACCAATTACACAAGCAGCTCTTGAAATTTACCTGCCTTTTCAATACCCCATCCCCTAAAAACAATGACAACAAACAAAATGGAGACCTTGGAGTTCCCAAAGCTAATCGACTCACTGTTCTGAGGCAGAAATCAACTCAATGTAATGTAATTAGGGATAATTCTTGGGTTATTTGTTTTCATTATTACAATTTTATTTACAGCAAAAGGTTTTAGTATACAGCCAGTGTATCTCAGAATTGCAACATAACATAACAAAACAGCACAAGAAAAAGAAAAGTTAACATGCACTAAGGTTATGGCCTGCTAGATGAAACAATCTTAACTATGAATAAATCTCGGGGAAGTTTAAGATATGGTAATGTTTTCCAGCAAGCAGTTGGTTTACTTTTAAAAGTTAACTTGTGGAAAATTTTAAGAAATGCTAGCAATGGCACAGAAAACTTAAGAATTTTCAAAAGTTCACATCATTAGAAACTAACAAAGCAACATATCTGCTCATTCTTAAAATTCACTAAACAAAAAGAGGTTTGAATATCAACTATAACTACCATTTGAATAATTTCTTCAAAAGTGTTTTCGAATTCATTTAAATTTGAAGCACAAAAAAAAAAAAAAAAAAAATACACTTGATATAAAAGCAGTGGTCATGTTCGTTTCAAGCCAGATTGATATTAGCACTCTGGCAGTACTGGTGGAGGAACTTCTGTGCCTCAGACTCCATTCCCGCACTGAGCAGAGGCTGGATCTGTGGAAACAAAACAAAGAATAAGAAAATGAACCCCCCCAAAAAAAAATAATAATAAACACACTTAAGGACGCTATAATCTATGTTGGAAAAAAAATATCTATTATTCAATTCAGCATAAATCAACACTTAATCGTTCATAAAGTTGGTATTATTTGCTTTTCAATGCTATGCCTCCAATCATTCAAAGTAAGTAATGAAATATATTTTCAAATCAAGATCACCAAACGGTTCTAAGATTTCTTCAAGATTCTACAAAGCTAATGAAACACATTTATAACAAGTTTTGTTAAGACTTATAATAAATGCTTTTCCAAGGAAATAAAATCCATTATTTTCATTCCAATGGCAGAAGGTCACAGGATTTTCTTTGATTACATATTTACAAAAAAACAAACAAGCTCACAAATTCATAGAGCTGACAAACCCAACCCAGGATAAAGTGTTTAATCTATAGGACACAAAGTGGTTGAAAAATGTACAATTCTGAAATGGAGCGCAAAATACTTAAAAAAGTGAAACAATGAAAGTGAAATCAAATTTGTTATGAGTATCAGAAGGCCTTGAAACGAATAGAAATCAAATCAGCCCCAATAAATTGGTAGCAATTAATTCATCGCAGTGTCCAAATATTTGTCGAGAGAATCAGTATGGATTTGCTTTTTAGAGACTTCCAATGTTTCCCACCAAAAGCCAGTGTAATAAATCCTTACAAATCTGTACCAACACTGACAAATGCAAAGTTCTGAATCTGCATTAAAATAGAGGAAATCAAATGAATACAAACCCTTCCTGGGCATTTCGTTGACAATTTCTGTAAACTTTTTACTAGGTTCAGCTTTGGATCTTCATTGAAGCCTGCCAGAGGATCATGCTCATTTTTACCAGCAAATGCAAGCTGTGAATATGCTGTTTGGTAGCCTGACAAGGTAAAAAAATCAGTTGTGTGTCATTGTCATGGAATTGAAGGTAAAGTAGTAAGCTAGTGGTAAAATATTCATTCTTAAAAGATAGAAAATGTAAAAGTGATAGATTAACTATAACTTAGCTCAACCAAAAAATTTGAATAAATTTGGCTTAAAAGCTAACACACTGCAGAATCTTTTAAAGGTCAGAATTCCATTAAAAGTCTGTCTAAATCTGGTGTTTTATGTACAAACTCAATAGAAATGATAGAGAGAAAAAGTTGTGAACCTGGAGTATCCTCTATCTCAATAAAATGTTCATCATCTGGGACAGTCTCGTCCTCTGGCAGCTCAAACAATCCTATCAAGGCTTGGAGAAGGCGAGACCTGCAACAAAACGTTTTGAGATGAAATGAACTAAAAGCTGAAATAAACCAATGACTTCCTTTAAATCTAATTCTAAAATGAAAAATTTACTACAGTGGAAACCTGATATAACAAGGATGGTGGGATCAGACCAAAAGTCCTGTTATAGCCTATCCCTCTTACAAGGGAAATGAGCATTAAAGAAGGAAAACCACCCGCAGTTCACATTCTTGTTATAGAATTCAATGTTCAGTACCCTCCAGTACACAAACACACCCCTGTCCCCTCTCACTCACTTCGCTAACACACCATAACCACACTCACTTGCTTCACATCGTTTACGAGGTGTAGACATGAATTACTTCCTCACTTTGCCTGTTAAGCAGAGTTTCTTATGTGTATTAATTCATGCATGAAGCAGCAATGTCCCTGTTATAGCCAATAGGTTCTAGTGAGACCTCGTTATACCCAATAATTTTTTATAGACATAGAGAGAAAAAAAATGGGGGTTTGAAAAATCCCTGTTATAGGCAGATCCCTGTTATAACCGGGCCTGTTAGAAATGGTCTCCACTGTATGTAAAACAATATGCTTCGATTGTGATTGTGAGGACGTAATTGTCATATTCATAAGTATATCCAAGCGTTTATCATGAATTGTTCAATACTGTTGTTCTGCTCTGCTCTCATTTCTATGTTGGTACTAAACAGAGCAATTGTTTCTGCAAATCCTTAATATCCCTTTACTTCTAAATTATCAATTGTCAGTATTAACATTGGTGCCATTCCTTGGTAAAAGAGGTCATCTGTAAAGAGATGACACAATATGCTTTGAAATGCTGAGGTTCTGAAATCCTTTTATTCATTATTACTCATAACAACCCAACTGTTGTTAAAAAAATAGGCCCAGTGCTTCATTGTGTGTATATATAAAAAGTTTACTCAATAAAAAAAATAATAATAATAAAAAAAAGGGAATTTATCAATGGGCAGCAAACAAGCGTTTTGAACTTTCAGATTCAGGAATCTGTCCTGTGTGTGCAGACAAAGGTTTTTTTATTCCAGAATCACAATAATTTCCACATTGCTAGGATTTCATTTCAGAGACAAAATAGATAAATACAGTAATAAAAAGCAATGTCTTACCACAGAGATGAATAATCCCCATTTATCATGACTGGCGCTTCTGTGAGAATTTTGGTGACACCAACAGCACATATCTTACGGGAAGTATGCCCAGAAACTTTTTGAAGATCTTGTAAGAAAAGTCTCTCAAGAACCATGGAGAACATTCTGAGTGAAAAGAGTAATTGTAAGAGATAAAAATAAAGCTAAAACGGATTAAAGGTTAATCAAGAACAGAACAACAAAAAAAGTGACAAAACATTGATATGATAACAGTCACAAGTTAAACAAACTCCAAAGACAGCACAGGTCTTGCCTAAGGGCATCCTTCTTCAAATTAGTTGATAAGTTTTCTTTTTCTTTGCTAACCAAAGATAATGTTTTCGGGGGAAGAAAAAGAAATGGAAATGTTCCAATCATTGATTTCTAAATATATATGAAAAATTGGCAAATGCCAAACTCACTTTGCTTGAATGCCATCAATGATTTCAATCAAAGACTGGCTGCTGAACTTGATGGTGTACAGAGAGAAGAACACTAGAAGACCTAGAAGAGAGACAGTGGAGAAACAAGATTTCATTAGAACAACGAGGATCCCTCTTACCGGGTCTCCAGAATTGACAATAAATTTCCCACACTCATTCATTATGAATTATTTTTTTCAAAATGCTTTCCATATCTCTGCTTGTGATAGGAAAAGCTACAGTATGTCTAAAGGTCTTTGTCAAAGTTTGAACCTCACATGAGGCAGTGCTGTGGGCTCATTGGTAGAGCATCTGCCTAGGAAAAGGCAAGTCCTGGACTCAATTCCTGGCCGCTTCAGACCCAAGCTGTGAATATCCACAATTCAGCTGCTGTCCCACCAGCCAGCATTCAGCATTATGAATGGGAACACTACTTAGACTAGGTACCCAATACTAAATTCTTAAACTTGAGAGAATTGCCTAATATCATCAAAAAGAAATTTTAATCCTGAGAAAATGATACTAAATTTCTTTATGTGCAATCGAAATGAAGAAAGTTATGAGTATCTATGTCTTTAAAAAATCTTACATAATTACGTAAGCCCCGCGGGCCGTTTTTGGAGTCTCGTTAAAAATTAATTCTAACCAAACTGACTGAACACACTCTCAACAACTTGTTTAAGAACACTATTTTTTTTCAATGGTTTCTGTATTTTTTAAATGTTGATTTTTCATTCCATCATCATTTCATTATCCAGTACCCTTTTACCATTACAGTGTAATTGAGACGGAATTTCTCTGGATCATGCCATTAAGCCAAGCAGGTGATCAGCCCACTGTGGCCTTTGAGTGGAAA
>JAUEKY010002906.1:0-12186 GCA_031833965.1 Scyllaea pelagica
TTGATATCAGACTGGGTTTGTTATTTTGACACATTCTGGTGTCAAACACTATGTTGGGTCCCTACACTGGCTTTGGTTGGTACAAAAGGGAAATGATAACAAACAAACAAACAAACTAATAGCATTTACAGTTGAGCAATTAAACCCTGACGACCCGCTTTGTTGGTGCACTTGATTGAGCTTCCGCCTTGTAACCAGTAGGTGGCGGGTTTGATCCCACACGTGAGATTCCCAAGTTGTAAAAATAGGTATGTTATCAGCTGCCCTCTTGGCGCTTGGCATTATGGGAACAGTGATGAGACTGGTGGGCCTGGTATCAGTATAATGTGACTAGGTGAAATATTCATTTGAGTTCTCCGTTTATCTCTTGTGTGGCAGCACATTTACATGTCAAGAGCGCTCTGGTAATGTGGTTTATACAGTGTTGAAAACAGGCTTTAAACCCACCGCGTTTTTTGTTTAAGCCCTGAAGGTAAGACATCAAATCTAGTAAAGTCTAGCTGCCTTTCTGTCATTATCATCAATGAAGTTAAGGTGAAAAATCAAGGACCATTGAGAAGCCTGTATTAGGATTTTATTGATTATGACATTCTCATATTGCTCATTGCTTTGTTATCTCATGAAGAAAATCTCATACTGAAAATACGTTTTGTTGAAATATGACACCATCTGCTGTTGATCTTATGAAAATTTAATGGTTTGGTTTGTCAATAGAAATTAAGATGTATTGAGCTATAGTAACAATGCTATCATTTCTTATTTCCCCAGATCCCAGAGAAAATCCACGTCCTGAGCTGTGCTGGGGAGCTGATAGGCGTGGCGGAATTCCGTTCCAGCATCGTGGAGAGTTTGAAGGCTGGGCAGCCCAGCAAGATGCCAGACACCTGGTTCAGTTTCCTGGAGAGGCTGCAGCTGACGTGTCATGAGAACGTGGTGGCGTTCAGTGACGCTTTGGCTATATTCTCAGAGGTAACTGCATGGTGGTTAGACGGTGAGGGTTGGGGGGGGGGAGTTTGTTTATGGGAATAGGTTAGATCAGTGATTTCCTTACATGCAGAATGGTGTTTCAATGTTTCAATACCTAATCAATGTGTCCCCAACCCCCGGGCCAGCTGAACTTACACTAGACAGAGCAAACACACACAGTGTTACCACATTGTGAAGAAAATTAATTTATTATCTCACGGTAAAGATTTCATGCTGAAAATCGTTTGTTTACATTTTCTGATAATAATCTTATGAAAATTTGATGTTATTTTCCAAGAAGAGAAATTTTGAATGATAAAGTCACAGTAAACTGCTGCCTTATTTTGAGCACCTCAGATACGCACTTGAAAATTTTAATATGAAGTCTAATGTGCTGAGAGCAAGCAGTTTTTTAATATTTCAGAATGTTTTGATGTTAACTGGAATAGGCTCAAGATTTTAAAAGCTTATTAAAAGGTGGAAAAGAACTACCCTGAAGTGTAGAGTAATCTATCAGAATGTTGAAAAATCATTTCACCCACACATTATGTGGTCTTTATAGTGAAAGGTTGGACACAGACTGCAACCGATAGAAATTAGGAAATGTGGAGATAAAGGGAACTGTAAGGTTTATTAGATAAATGGCAGTTAATGAAATGATTAAGATAGGAAGAAATCAATTGAGATGGTTTGTTCTTGGATGTAATATTATATTAGACAAGAGAACATGAATGGTTAGCTCCCCAAAAGTAGGCCTAGGAATCTATGGGAAAAAAGTAATTTCAAGATGTATATAGAAAGCAGTTGTGAAAAGAAAAAGGAGGGTTGGATTTAAGTGGAGGACATTCCTTCTTTTCTTTCTTTCTTTATTGTTGAACCTATTATACCTTTCGGTGTAAGGTTAGCTGTTATGAACAAACTTTCGCTTCCTTCTTTAAAAAAACTCAAAATAGCAAGATAGAAGATGAATGGTGAAGAGAACAAAATTGATGTATTTTCATTTCACTAATAACCTAAGAAAATCTCTAAGGATTGAAATACATTTCACTTTTTGTGCAGTGTGAAGGGTGGTCTTAAAGCAAGTTTAGTTTTCATTTCTGATATCACATCAAACTGTTGGATGTGATGGGCTAATAAGCTCTCAGGAGGAAAGACTTGTCTTGTGGTTGCTGATGGTCAGCATGAAAAATATATATTGAATAATTAGAAGTTAGTAGTGTAAGCTACATTATGAAAGTTGCATTTTTCTTCGCGCGGTATAGTCAGCTAGCAAGGAAATCATTTTACTTTTTAACCCTGATTGTGATGAATATGCTTTTGAAAAAAAAAAGATTATTGAGATTTGAAAATTTTTCTCCTTCCCAGATCATGCAAGACAGTCCATTGTCTGTCGGTGTTGGGGGCTCCCCTGAACGGAGTCTGGAAATGGTGCTCAAGTATCTGCACTCCACGGGAGAAATTGTCTGGTACCCTGACAACGAGCGTCTGAGGAGCACCATCTTCCACAAACCAGAGAAGCTGATTGACATGTTACGGTCCGTATTCCGTCACGACTTTGACAAGGCGGTTACATTCTCCGACGAGACTGGAGAAACGACATCTGTACCAGAAGTGAGATTCAACCAGATGAAAAAGAATTTCTTGACGAGGGGCCTGATGTCCAAAGAATTCATGAAGTATCTCCTGGTCCATTTGAGTCTGTCGCCTGAGGGGGAGGATTCATTCGTCACTTTGATTCTGTCGCTGATGGTGAAGTTCAATCTCTGTTTTGAAGTTTTGAACGAAGGCACCAAAGCGTTGTTTGGGTCCAAGTACATCGTGCAATTCCCGTGGTTTTTCCCAGAAGAAGAGCCGTCTGGCTTGGATAGCAAGTGGAGGCCGCGGTTACCAGCAGGGACGTTTGAACTCTGCTTGGAGATTGCGTTTGTGGGAGAAAGTCCGCCAAACTTCTTTGAAAAACTTTCTGTCAAGCTGCACGATTTCCTGTCTGAAAGCGACAGGGATAATTGGAAAAATGGAGTTTTAGCGCAAAAGAACAGTTCCATTCTACTGGTTAGGCGTGAACGTCGAGAGCACGGTACCGTCATCACTGCCTCCGCCAGGGGTCATGAAAATTTATCCGAGCTGTGGTCGCTTATCAAAGACGTTCGCCGGTCGGCATTTCTTCTGTTTCCCGACTGGCCTATGCTGAAGTGTGATTTCTGTCTGGTGTGTATGCATTGCTTGTTGAAAGGCGTGGACGACCCCCACCGCTACCCTGGGGAGGTGTTGGAGGCAGGTCTTCCTCCAGGCCTCTACTACCAGAAATGTTGTGATAAAGGCCCAGAGGACAACGTACCCACCTCTTTTGTCTACGCGTTGAATGAGCCGGGTGAGTGTTTGATTTCGATGGATTTCTCACACAGCTTTTTTTTGTGTTCTTTGTTATGTACAACCAACAGATAAGGACTGATATGATTGGTAATAGGGGACGCAGTGGCTCAGTGGTCATGGCTCTGGCGCTGAAAATGAGGTGATGTGGGTTCGAGTCCGCCTAGGGACGAAAAATCACATAGTGATTTTTATCGCTAAAACCAAAGAAAAACCTTGTATGCCACTCCCCTGATCCCTACAATATCGGTAGGTGGGATCTATAGCCTAGTCCTATCAGAGATGGATGATAAACCCGGAAGTCCCATGTGCACGTTGCGCACGTTAAAGAACCCTTGGCAGTTGGAAATAGACAAGAGTAGGCCGCAAGGCTGCCGTCCGGGCAAAACTGAAATCCTACCACTGCTACCAAAAGGTCACGGTGGGCTGATCACTTGCTTGGCTTAATGGCACTATCCAGAGAAAATTCCTTCTCAATAAGAGTCTGCCCTACACTGTAATGGTAAACAGGGTACTTGATAATGAAATGAAATGAAATGATTGGTAATATATATGGAGGGGGGGGGGGGTTATTAAATATTGATATCACAATCATACAAAAAGACTAGAGCAGGGTTCTACCCGGTTTCCTTGCGGCTTGCGAGTACCGGACGGAAAGGCTTGGAGTACCGGACCGTCTGGTTTTTCCGAGCAGCATGTAGCAGTAGTAAACCAACTCACCGGGTCGAAGAGAGTTGGTGATTTGGAAAATGGACTGTCTGCGTTTTCCAAGCATTGCGAGCAAAGGAAGTAAACCAACTCACCAAATCACCGAGCCAATGAGAGAAAGAGAGTTGGTGATTTGGGCAAAATGGACGGCTTGGTTTTGCAAGCAGAAGCAAATCACTACGAGCTATTAGGGGAGAGTTGGTGATTTTTGATGGCTTGGCTAGGTGTTCTGAGAAGAGAGGGGAGTGGAGAGGGTAGAAGTCATGATGCAAGAGATGGTAAGAGCAGGTGCATGGCACATCGAAAAGGCTGTGGTCAGTGGTCAGAGGAGGGGATTTAATAAATATCGGTGAGTTGGGCAAGGTGAAGAAGGAAGAGGAATGATGAAAGGAGAGCAATAGAAATAGAAAGAGTGTTGCGGTAGGAAATAGTGTTTACTGGAGGGGTTGATGTAATTGTTTTCTTTTGTTTGTTTTCTTCTGTTGTTTTGTATTTTTGGTAGGGTTTTGCTATCCCCTCAGTAGGATGGTTTTGTTTCTGTTTTCACAGCTCTTTATTGCATCACATTTTAACACACGGGGTGAAGCATTGACATACAAAACTCAGGCGGTAATCAATGGCATAACGCTACAAAGGCAAGGAGAGGGTTTGGCGGTCAGCAGCGGGCAGGGCGAGGTCAAGCAGCTGACAAGATGGTTTCGTTGCATTTCTAAGGGATGAGGGCTGTGGAACAGGTTGTGGAAGGGGAGGGGGGAGAGGAGCGTGGGTACGTGCATCACAGCTTTGGTTTGTGCACGTCAAGTCTTATTCTGACCCGCTGGCTATCTAATTCTATGCAGAGGCTTGTCTTCCTTACGGACAGAAAGCAATTAATCAAAATCGTACGTTCTTGGTTTGAGTTGGTTTGCCGTCCGGTGATTTGGTTTGGAGAGTGAGGATTGCGAGTACTGAGTATAGCCGGACGGCTGACCCAGCTCTACAAAAGACATGATTGCTGAGTGAATAAGGCAGCCAGCTTTGTAAAAGAAATGAACAGTGTGGCAAAGATTCAATCACTATTAAGGCCAAAAAATTTATTTTCCTTTAGAAATTAGATCATGCCACCAAATGGTAACAGTGGGCTGATCACCTACTTGGCTTATTGGCACAATCCAGAGAAATTCTGTGTCAAGAAGAGTCAGCCCTACACTGTAATGAGAAAAGGGCACTGGATAATGAAATGAAATGATGATATGTATTTATATATGTATTTCAAAGTACTGAGATCCCACCTACCAATGTTGTAAGGATCAGGGGAGTGGTATACAGGGTTTTTCTTGGGGTTTTAGTGATAAAAATCACAAAAATTTTTGTCCCCAGACGGACTCGAACTCACGTCACTTCGTTTTCAGTGCCGGAGCCATGACCACTGAGCCACTGTGTCCCCCTGTGGAAATAGCATGTTATCTAAATACCCCCTGTGCTCGTTCTCTCTTTCTCTCTCTCTCTCTCTCTCTCTCGCGGTCTCTCTCTCTCTCTCTCTCTGTCTCTATCTCTCTCTCTATATATCTCTCTCTCTCTGTCTCTGTCTGTCTATGTCTGTCTCTCTGTCTGTCTGTCTGTCTGTCTGCCTCTCCTTCTCTCTATCTCTCCCTCTCTCTCATATGATGGGTGTTTTGGGTTTACTTCCATTATGATAAGATGCTATCAATTTCATTTTTCTCATGGGTACTGAAACAGCCTTGTGAGCACTTCTACTATCCTAAAAAATATCTACCAGCAAGTAAGACTTGTTCAGATGGTTAAAATTTATATATAAATATTTCAATTCATTATTTGTAAATTTTTTCTTAACACTGCCAGTCTATCCGGAGGACCAGAAGGCGTACTACCGCCACATGCAAGTGGCCATGGACTTTCTGCATTCGTCGGATTCGGATGTGGTGGATGGGGCCAGCAGCGTCCTATCGGACCAGATGCTTTCCTTTGTAGCCAGTCAGCTGGGGGCCCGATGGGAGATGGTGGCCATTCAACTCGGGGTTCAGCTGGTGCAGATAGAGCAGGAGAGAGACAACTACCCGCATGTGAGGGGCTTAACCTTTGAATGATAAGATAAGATAACATAAGATGAAAAGATAAACTTTATTAATCCTCAGAAGAGGAAATTATTCTGTGTTACATCAGTACTGCTTACTTGAATGAAAAAAGTATGGATATTAGATCATAAAGTGGCAATATATTTTGTATTTGCATAAAATGTTACATGTTATTAAGTAAAATAAACAAGTAACTTTATTCATAGATAATTCAGTATTGTACCCTTCAAATGGAAAGAAAATAGGAAATTTTTTTGTCATTTTCTTATAGTACTGAAATGGAGCAGACTCGAACCAGATCCATATAAACCAAAAATTTCACTGAACAGAATTAAGATACAACTTCTGTTGTTTTATTTTTCTCTCAATGTCTTTGTTATGCTGTTGCTGTTAACGGTACGCTGGACAAATTTCACCAGCAACATCAAGGTGTTAGTGGTGGTGAAAATGGTAGTGCCAACTGTCACCTTCATATGATTTTTAGGCCATATTTTGGAAAATTCATGAGTTTACACTGTTTGTATCAATATCCTGATTTTTATATTATTTTCTTGCCAATTAGCATTTATGCAAATATTTGATAATCTGAAATGTGAAGAGAAATTTTTACAAAGTTCTAATAGAAATATCAGGACCATTTATGAACGAACATTGTTAAGCTCTACCATGGGTATATTTAATTTGTTGAAAATAACATCAATTAGATAATTTGGCCTAAGTATTAAAACAGGAAAAAGCCAGAAGAGGAAAACTAGACTAATTAAATTTTAGAAAAGAAGATTTTACTGATTATTTTTTCAAACACCTGTCAATGTATGATTTGATTGATTGCAATGGTGAGAGCAGACCTCCCAATATTATAGATAGAGTCCAGATGTCGTTTAGTTTTTAGTGGTAGTATCATCTAGACTTTGAAATTGTACAATGGAATTTCATTTTCATCACTTTTTCCTTAATCTGAATGATCTAGATTCATGTCAGAACTCTTATAGGGTGTGGATTTAGAAATAAAGGAAGATATTGGAATAGACATTAGTTCAATGGCCTCAAGAATGAGAGAGAACATTTTTGAAAACCTTTTCTTTAGAATACATTATTGTTTCCAACACTTAGCCCTTTTAAAGGATTTAGTAAAAATATATTTGATTTTTAATAGGAATGTTTAACCTTTCTTTTTTTTTTTGGTTCAATCATTTGTGTGGTCAGTCTATATACTCAATTTCATTCATTTCAATGCTTGCTTTTTATATGACACAATGCATCACATATTCTATACAGTCAGTCATGCGTGGGTTATTTATTCTCTTGATTTTCTTTCTGCCTTTTCATTTTTTTTTGTTTTTTTTGTTGTTGTGCTTATTGGATTAGTGGTTTACCAAAAATTTAGGATGAACCATTGACATGTGTTCATGTAATTGTTATAATTGAGCCAAGTTCTTTTTGTTCTTCTTTGAGCAACAGCCCTTTTGCTAAGTGAAAGAAGAAAATCAATTTAAATTATAAATCTAACTAAAAACTCTTCTGGTTTTTCTTAAAATTCAAGGAGGGCCTCCAACAGTAGGGCTGGGCGAGTACTCTGGTACTCTGGTACTGGTGGGTACTCTCGATTTATAGGTTTAAAGCGGGTACATAGGCAAAGGGATCAGGTAGTGGGTGTCTGCTACATTGAATCTCATTTTTATTTTTTGTTTAATGTTGGTTTAATCAGTTCATAAAAAAAAAAAGGATAAAAAAAAGAAAACAAGAAAAGAAGCAACATTGAAAAAGCTAATTTTTGCTTATCTACTGCCGAGGGTTTGAAACTATGGAGTGACCCTGAATATTACTCTTATCTGCCTGGTCATAAATTGAGTTAAAACCTTTCAACTCTTTTCAAGCATATTCTTTTTTTTATATCTTACCATGTCTAATTCAAACCAATCTGCTTTTTCTCCCCACCAGGATGTTTTCCGCCAGATCCTTCACGTGCTGGTGGGCTGGCGTAACGGGGACAGCGACAGCACCGAGGACTCCAAACTGGAAGAGCTGCTCAGCGTCCTGTCCAGGGAGGATGTGGGACGGCAGGACCTGGTGGACAAGATACGATCCAAGCTGGGCCTGTGACGTGGGCCTGTGATGTGGGCCTGTGATGTGGGCCTGTGATGTGGGCCTGTGATGTGGGCCTGTGACCTGGGCCTGTGACCTAGGCCTGTGACCTGGGCCTGTGGCTGGGTGGGTTTTGTAGATGGTGCTTTCATTTCTATTCACTGCAGGACTGAATCTATTTGCTGTTGTTTGTACATTCGGTTGTCTGGTCTGATCAATGTTTGCATTTGTATAAGCAGAAGAGTGAATTAGTGGGACTAAGTGTTGTTGTTTTAAAAAAAAAAAACCACTACTGAGTCTGACTGATAGTGTTCCTTGCTGCTGTATGCATTGAGTGTTTTAGGCATGGTGAAGTTTGAATGGAGGAGTGAATGAATTTCACTGGTGTTGTTGGCTTAATAGTAAAGTATCTGTCTTGCAACTGGCAGGTCTTGGGTTCAATTGCTAGTGTGAAGCTTAGCAGCTGTTCTCATGTGTGGCATGGTTATTGTGGTAGGTCGGTGGTCCAGTTGCTAGCCCCATCATTTCCAAGGCATACAAATCTGCTATTTAGCAGTTGTCCCACTTTGTGTTTGGAATTTTTGGAACAGTGCTAAGACAGGTTGACCCGGTGTCAGTATAATAATGTGACTGAGAGGGAGATTTTACACTGAGTCAAATGTGTATGGCTGTGTTGCAGCTTGTTGACTTTTTCCAAGTGCTCCATCCTGTGACTTGGACTATCATCAAATGTTGTAGTTGTAAAGGGATTGTCAAAAGTTAACGTTTTGAACATTACACGTTACTTACCATTTATCCTATTGAGCCTGATTATATCGCTGTGTCATGCAATGAACATTATGAAGAGGCTGTTTGTATTAAGATTAAAAGGAGTGAGTGTGAATCCAATGATATCAGTGCATCATGCTATCAACGTTGTGAAGATGCTATTTGTATTTTGAATGGAGGAGTGAGTGCACTCTTCTGTGTAATTGGAGGATTGTAGTATGCAGATGGGCGGAACCACAGTAATTTAAAAAAACCCAAAAAAACCAAGATGAAACAGATAAAAAAAACCAACAAATCAAATACGGTACCTGTACCTCCTGTTCCCCTTCCTTTCCTCCCTCCCCCCCCTCCCGTAGAAGCCAACTCCTGATCATTGCTAATCAAACTACTGCAATCTCTTGACAGGGACATGAATGCCTCTGTTTCTTCCTTTATTGGCTTCAGTCACTTGTCTTTGTTTGAGAAGATGGCAGAGTAGGTAGTGATTAATCACCTGTGTCAGTAGTTTTGCTGGAAGTAGAAAATTACCTCAGGGAATGTCATCCTTTCTTAGCCTGCTGAATCGATGTTGGACTCGAACAGCAATATTTGATATTTAGGGATTGTATCTAAGACAGAGTGCAGTAATGATTACGTGAACACGTAAACTTACATGGTTAGCAAAGGACTTTTGATTGTTCTTTTTTTTTCCTCTTTGTATCTTTGTATATTAGTTTGGGTCGAAGCCAGGCTATCAAGGGATACAGTTTTCATGTGGCAATGTTGCATTTCTAAAACTTGCGTTACATTTTACATTAAAAAAACCCTTTAAAACAACTCTCCAACAATAACACCCCCCCCCCCTTTTTTTTACAGTTAGAGCCTGTTAGAATTATATTCATGTCAGACTAATAAATTTGGGCCTGTTTTTCTATGTTTCTTTTAGGTGTTTTACTTACTGTTTTTTTTTCTTCCCTTTTTAGGAACTGTTGATATTGTTCTGTTAATATTTTATGAACTAGAGTATTTAGAAAACTTGATATGTTATATAGGGGCTACATCAAGAGAGAAATGGAGAGCGGAGGTTTTATTGGCAAAGGCAAAGCGGAGACTATTCATTTGTTGAATTTACTGATACAATTCAGTTTACTGCCACAAATTGCCTGTCTCAAATTTGTGTACATGTTTGTTTTAGCTGATGTATGCTGCAAGAATAATTCTTCTCAGATCAAGGCGCAGAATATAAAATATAACTCTATGGGCACATGCAACCAAAGGTTGTGCATTTGTACTTTCACTTTTATTTTTCATTCATCTTTAATATATCTGTTTTTCTTAAAGAAGTGGATATATGAATGTGGGAAATCAATATGTCACATCATAAAGAAGAACTCTTTTTAAATAGAAGATACCCCCTGTCTGGCATGAACATTGTCATTCTAGGCTGCGTTGACATGTTGTTTTCATTGTACTGCTACCTACTGCATCTAGTCTGATGAACCACTGCAATGGATTGTATTATGAATGCAAGGTGGTGCTGTATTCACAGTAACATTTTAGTTTCAACTGTCCAGCAGGAAAGTTAAAGCCATTTAATGTCTATCTATTTATCAAAATGGATGGGGGAGAGAAAGCTCTAAAGATGTAGCTTTTTCTAAGTAAGATGTTAGTGTAATGTTGTGTTTATTGTGCTGCAGAAAAATTATTTATTCATCAAAAATGGATGCGGGGAAAGAAAGCAATAGATCCAAAGTATGCATGCCATTAGGAAGGAAGAGGAAACGTAGTAAGTCCAAATTCTGGATGAGATACTTGTGTAGAATCAATGCTTTGTTTGTGTACTTGAGGATGTGTGATGCTTGATTGCATTGATTATCCCTGTGGTCAGGTGTTTGGGTGCAATGTTGGTTCGCTGACCGCCATATCTAATTTATTATGTTTTCAAGTTTACAATGTCTCTCCAGCTAATTAATTGCATTTGACTCATGTTACTTCGACATAGAAATTTCTTTATGGATGTCTCAGACTATATAATATCATGATTTGAGGAGGAAATTGGGAATGCTTTTTGGTCACAAACTGTATGCGATTTGATGTTCAAGACGGAGCTTCTAGATTGTCTTGTGCCATGTCAAACTCTCAAATGTTTTGTAACTGAGCAGTAGAGCAAATTGGGCAAGGCTACCGTTATTATGATTTCAAAATTGCGAGGTCTCTTCAACTAATTGCATATGACTCATGATACCTCTGCCTAGCTTTTTCCAGACTGTAATATCTAGACTGTAATTTCGTGATTTACATAGAAATTGACAATGTTTTTTTTTTGTCAGAAACTGTGTTTTTGGGAAAGTTTCGGAGGGAGCTTATTGATTGATAGGGGCCATTTCAAATTTTCAGATATTTTGCCATGAAAAAGTAGAGCAAATAGGGTTAAGTTATTTTTGTATTGGTCCCATGATAGAGAAGCTAATTTTGAATTGTTCTTGGTCAACCTGTGAAGCCACTACTGTAGTTTGACAGTGTTCTGTCTCCTTTGCTGTTACACTTTTGTTTGTGTCCATCTTTCTTTCTTTCTTTCTTTCTTTGTTTGTTTTTTTTGTTTGTTTGTTTCTTTCTGTGTTTCTTTCTTTCTTTCTTTCTTTCTGTCTTTCTTTATTTCAGTCTTTCTGTCTTTCTCTCTTTTTCTTTTTTTTTCAAATATTTTTTTCATTTTAAGGAAATAATACTTCCTATTTCTTGTTAGTCATTTCTCTGTAAAATTTCTCTGGTAAGGCCTGTTTCTGTCATCTGCTGTAACAATGATATCTGTCCTTCCCCTTATCTCCCTTGGCCCTGATACATCCTTAGCTTCTGGGAAGTGCTCTAAATATAAAGAAAGAAATGAACAAACAAGAGCTACAGTTGTAAGTTTGAAATGTTATTAAAGAAAAAAAAAGTTCTTGTAGGGCAATTTATAATTTGGTCTCTCGTTTCCAATTTATGTTTTCTTTTTTCAGAGAGATCGACGCAGCTTTTTTTTTAGGCTCTTGTCAATGTTTATTTCTATAATTACTGCTTTACCGGCTTTGTTGGCGCACTTGGTTGAGTGTCCGCCTCGTAAACGGAAGGTGGCGGGTTTGATTCCCACACTGCGACTTACCTAAGTCGTAAAAATCGGTTTTTTAGCAGCTGCCCGCCTGGCGCTCAGCAATATGGGAACAGTGCTAAGACTGGTTGGCCCGGTGTCAGTATAATG